>CAODLS010577212.1:0-22188 GCA_948243855.1 Flueggea neowawraea | reverse complement strand
TTTTCTTAAAATTTTCTCAATTTATTCTCTCTTTTCATTTCTATCTCATCCTTTAGTCTCTCTCTCGTTTCAGTCACTTCTCTCATTTTTTTCTCTCTCCTTGATTTGTCTCTCTCATCGACCTCTCTCTCTTTTGTCCCTTTCCTCTCTCACCCCCTTTGATCTTTCTCTCTCATCGACCTCTCTCTCTTTCGTCCCTCTCTTCTCTCGCTCTCTTTGATCTGTCTGTCTCATCGACCTCTATCTCTTTCGTCTCCCTCCTCTCTTGCTCTCCTTTTTGTTGACAACCCTAAATGCTCTCCTCTTTCGTGCCTTCTCTGTCGTGATCTCTATTCTTCCTCCGCGAGGTAAGGAAGAAGATGCGAGGACCACAATAGACCACGCTTGCAGTTCAAAAGAGGCGATGTATGACCACAATAAACTCGAAGTCAAGAAAGAAGAAGTTGGATGTGGTGCTCTTTTTGTTGTTTGATTTTTAATTGTTGTTAAATTATTGATGGTTTGTTGTTGAGATTTTTGGTGGTACTTGGGCTGCGATGGAGGCGGTTGTGTTTTTTTGTTGAGATTTTTGGTGTTGATGGAGTGGCGGCGCCTGATCTAAGCTTTGGTGGAGGATGAATTGATTGGGTGGTGGAACCTTAGTCACTGTGTTATGTTTTTGTGCATGTTGATTTTTGTTGAGTTTGATTGATTTTGTGCAAGGGTGATCGTATTAAGAGACATTCGTAGATTTTTGAAGACATTCGTCTACCATTAGACATCAAATTAATTATCATTAAATATAATTAAAAGTTATAAATATGTTTGCAAAATAATGACTTAAAGACCTTTGGAAACATTTGGTAACATCTGGAGACTTTTTGAAAAATCAAAAAATTTATGACTTGAAGATATTTGGAGACATTCTAGAAAATTATAAAATAAAAAAAAATAATTCAACTTAATTTATAAAAATTACACCAAAAATTCATTAAATTAAATTTCTTATTAAGAAATTTGTGACATTTAGAGATTTTTGGAGACATTTGAATACTTTTGGAAGCATCTGGAGATATTCTGAAAAATTATATAATTTTTTACTGAAATTTATTTTTTTGTGAAAAAATCGCAATTTTTTGCAAATATGATATTTTTTAAATGAGATTTATTTTTCTGGTATTTTTCAAAATCATTATTTTATTTTGATATAAAAGTATGATTTTCCCTGAGAACTTCCTTCACAAATTAAATGTCGAACTTTATAAAACTTTGACACTTTAACCATTAGTGTTACCAATAAACTTATAATTTAGTAAATTAGAATCGTAATTTACTTTATTAAAGGGTCGAGATTAGATTCTTATTGAATGTAAAAAAAATAAAATTGTATCGGAGTATTGATTATTGAATACTATGGAACTGAATGATTAGCTAAACAAAATCAAGTAACTCACGGCATTGAGCTTCTTTAGGTTGTTTGATAGCAACTAAAACGTGTACATTTTCTTGTCAAGACATCATGTACTAGTGTCCAAAATATATGCGGTGGGGAAAAAAACAGTATATTTGCTGATAACACGAATGTTATATCAATCAATTCAAGTAAAGTACGCAAACAATAATAATTGTCCTGATAAATGCTACATTTAAGCAGAAGCAGCTAAAATTGAACCGGACCAGCGGTTTGAACTGAAATTGGAATCAGACCTGCTCGAATTCGAAACGGTCCAAACTATCCAAACTCAGACTAGTTTCAGTTTAAAATATCTCAAACTGTTGAACTAGTTATTTGAACCGCCAGTTCAAATCAACAGTTAACTAATGGTTCAATGACAGGCCCAGTTGGTGGAGTAGACTGTTGGAGGCGGTAGACCGTTGCTAACTGGCCCAAAACCGTTAAATTTAATTACAACATATTTAAGGAAAAGAAATCGATTTGAACCGGACCAAATTTGAACCATAACTGTAGATCTAACAGAACTAAACCGAAATAGGACTAGAACTTGAACCGAACTGCTTAAAACCTCTTATGGGTGGTTGATTTCGGCTTATAAGTTTTTTAAACTTGAACCGCCGGTTCATGAACCGGAATAGATAGTTCATAAACTGTTGTTGCCACTACATTTAAGTCTGGAAAATGAAATGCAGTTGTGAAATCACTATCATTAATATTTACGGATCGTCCACCGTAAGTAGGGAACAACTCAAATCCTGAAACCATATCCATTAGTTTATCCGAATTGTTCAAGAATTCCACTTCAATTGGAAGTAAATCTATTTACGTTATATTCGTTTAAGAGCTGCAACTGGAGATTTCTACTTGGAGAGACGGAGGCCTTGACTATAACATGAATTTTTATATTTTTCTCATATTTTGCTCGAATTTTCATTTGCTTCTTAACTTGTGTTTTGCTTGTGTTGCCAAGCACTGGTCACATAAGATAATTCTGTCAAGCGGTTTATTTAACTTGCTGACTTCTCGTTTTTTGTTGTACGTCATGATAATATTAATATTTTAGAAAATACTTGAATCTATTAATTACGTTACGCTACAAAATTAAACTTTGTAAGAATTGTAATCGTTTTGACCCGGAAATAACTTTCGTATTAAAAAATGGTATGGTAAATTCTCTTTTAACAACTTTTTTTTATTAGGTTTTATAAATCTATAATCTGTATAAATTTTTACTTATTTATTAGTTGGATTGTTACTTATGGATTCTTTCACAAAATATTACAGTGTACTAAGAGAAAGATGCAAGACAATTTACATGTGTTTAAGATAAGATTCAAGACAACTGACCTATGTTTAAAATAAGTAGATTTTGTGATACTCCCCAATTTCCTTAAAACATATTAAATTTCATGATAATTAAACAGTAGGAACCAATAGAACTACAGATTATTGGTACAGAGTCAGTTTCAATATTAAGAGATGATAAGTTTGATTTTTAGTAGAAACAGTTAAATGACTCGTCAAAAAACTAAACAGTAGGAGAAAATAACTGAAAAGGCCGCTAAAGCCTAAAGTATTTTAGCAATTATAAGTACTTATGACAAGTGTAGTAAAGTATGTGGATTAAATCCCACATGAATCAGATATGGTGAGAATTTTTGGTCACTTGTTACCTGAATTACACTTTCATATATGGTGGTCATGATGTCGTTGTACGTCTTTGTAGAATGTTGGGTGGATAGATTTAAGGTATGTTTCTGTGAGGATTACTTTATTGTTTGTTTATAGAGACAGCGGTGACAGATGTTTCGTTTTGTTGCCACATAATCAGATTCTTCTTTAGGTGCAGTTTCAGTTTCGCATAAATCTTTAATTGGGGATTTGAAGAAAAATTGTTAATAGACAAAATAGGTTGAAAACAAAACATAAAGGTGACAATCCGAACCAGTTTATTCTTTGACATTTCAGTTTCAGGTAGAGTGGACAAAGTTCGGTCATTTTCATGTTTCTGCAATGGTTTTGAAATTTTATGCATAAATAATATTTATACCGCAGAAACTAACACCATCTTCCCTAATCACACAATATACGATTCATTTATATCATGGTTTTAAAGAGTAAATAATTTTTTTGAAAACAAATTGTTCAAAATATGGGGGTTTTAGAGAGAGAAACTCTTGCATCTCTTCGAAAAAATCCTTGAGCAAATAACTTTTTCCTACAATCAAAATTGCAGAAATTCCTACATTTTTTTCTAATCAGGTACAACATATCTTTTTATAATTATAAGAATTTATAATTTATATTTAATTAATCAACTAAAATTTTTAATTAATTTTAAATTATAAATTATACACCCTAAAAAAACACCTTAATAGGAAAGGTTGTAAAACAAATGAGGGAGAATTACTATTTTGTTCTTGTTTTATATAGTATTAGCCTTTTTTTTCCCCAATTTTAAAAAGCATTTTATTTTATTTTTGCCGTTAAACACTGTTTTTAAAAACTAATAGACACATTAGCATTACTGACATGCATGTGGGACAAAGACTAAAAGACGATTTTGCCCATTCTTTACTTCTTCATTTTTCTTCTCCTCTCACCTATCTTTCCTTTCTCCTTCCTCTCTCACACTTTTGTCTCTACGAACCCAAACCACACCACCACCTTCATCTCTCTCAATTCTCATCTCTCTCTCTCTCTGTTTGCCACGGTTCTTACCTCTCTCTTTCTCATGTTTAACCATACCCACCACTCCACAACTCTCTCTCTCAAAACAAAACCACAGTATTATTTTCCCCCAATTTTCCTAAATCTGATCAAGAAGCCATCTTTCTCGAAAGAATGCGGCAGAAACAGAGCAGAAAGAGGAGGAGAAGAAACAATACCAGTCGCCTCTTCCTCTATCACCGCCACCATGAATTTTTGTCATCTTACCAAACCTTAGAATCCGAACCCAACTATAATCCGACATTGCCACTGCCACGTTCTTTGTCACCAGTTCAATGTCGACGGTGAATGGGTTCCGTTTAGAAGCACCAAAGTTCCACGCGTAAGGTTTCTGGGTTTTGATTCTTGCATTGATGCTCTTGATTCATGCTATGGTGGCTGTTGGTGGTGGTTGATTCGTTCGATTGGTTTTCTGGGTTATTGATTCGTTCAATTGGTTTTCTGGGTTATCTATTGAATATTTTGTGTTGAGCTGGTTGTGTGGGTTCTGAAAATTTTCAAGGGCTTCGAGAAGAGAGGTCGATTTTGGTGTCATGTCCATTGGGGAGGGAAGAGGTTGGTGGTGGTGGGAGCAGTCTTGAAGCGTTCTTTGAGGCTTTTTTGGTTCTTTTTTTAGGCTTTGAGAGGTTTGTGTGTGAAAATGAGTTTTGGATTGTTGGAGGAGAAAGAAAGGTTTATGTGGTGCTCTGACTTTTGTCTTTGTTTCCAGGTGGTTGTTTGTTAACAGACGGATGAGAAAGGTTTGTGTGTGAAAATGAGTTTTGGATTGTTGGAAGAGAAAGAGAGGTTTATATGGTGCTTTGCTTTTTGTCTTTGTTTATAGGTGGTTGTTTTTTAACAGACAGATGAGAGAGATAGAACGGCGGTCAGTGCGGTGGTTTTAACCGTGGTTGGCAGAATGATGGTGGCTATTGGCAATAAAAGAAGACAAACAGACGGGGGAGGGGGAGAGAGAGAGTGATATTTCTTTGAGAGGGAGGGAGAGAGAGAGTGCAGTAAGAGAGAGAGGGAGAGAGTATGTGCGTGAGGGTTATTTAAGTTTTTTTCCTATTTTTCGTTACTATAATATAAAATATGAATTAAAAGAATAAAATATGAGATTTTTTAAAATTGAGAGGTAAAAACAGTTAATATAATATAACACAATAATAAAATAATAATTTTTTCAAAAATTATCCGCTCAAGTACTTCATCATCTCTTTGTTTTCTCGGTCGAGCTACAAATCTTTCAACAGTGACTGTTGCCACATTTATTTACCTCCTTAAATCCCTTGTGTCTCTCTAGTCAGTGATTTACTCCCCATCGCCAGTCACTGTGAGTCTTTGACCAACAATAGATAAGGTCTTTTTTCCTACTTTTATTTAGTGATACGTCGTTGAAAATCCATACGTTTGTAGTTGTTAAATCAATGGTGCAAATAGTTATACAACATCTCAAAATATGTGGCTATTTTCTACTCGAAAGGTGAGATGTTCTCAGACTATATATCTTGTCAAAGGACTTGGTTGTTGGCTGTTTTGGTTGCCTCAATCTACTTTCTACTTGTTGTTGGAGGTGGGATAGGGCCAATTTTGTGACAAGTGTATTAGGATATTATCCTATCCCAAAAAGTCAATTTATTAGAGTGTGCAAAACACATCTTCTAATTTAAGATCTACCCACACTTATTTGATGCAAAATTCAGTCACAGTCTCCTATGTTGAATTTGAAAACCCCACATCGAGGACTGTCATCTTGCCTGCTCGTCACAATATAGCACTTCTGAGTGTACATCGAAATTAAGTTAGGTCGACTCTGACATACCACCTTGTAGCAGGGCTATTATGCTCTTTTTTAAAGGTCAATCTATAAGGGGTATAAAATGTCTACATTTATAGGTCCAAGTCCCTATTGGTGTTGTTAGCGTATATCACTAACCACTTTTATCCTACACTGTAGAGTTTGAAAGAAGAAAGGATTTTATATACTCTTTTACACTAACTAGACAATTTGGATGGTGAAAAAGAGGAATGGGCTGATTTAAATAATTATTAATGGTGAAGGATGGGAATTTGGACTTGACAACTAAGCCTCTTTATTTGGAAAAATTTAATATTTATCTTAAATTAAAATTTAGAATTAAACTTTTACTATATATCAAACATATTTTAACAAATAAAAGAACTCTTAAAATATCTTATAAAAATATCAAATTTTTAATTAACTAAGAAATTGGCCGAA
This sequence comes from Flueggea neowawraea, assembly GCA_948243855.1. Lineage (NCBI taxonomy): Eukaryota > Viridiplantae > Streptophyta > Magnoliopsida > Malpighiales > Phyllanthaceae > Flueggea > Flueggea neowawraea. The sequence goes on along the minus strand of CAODLS010577212.1, from coordinate 15,802 downwards.
AATTGGAAATATTTTTATAAAAAATGGTGATATTTTTACGAGAAATTAATTTTTCTGTGAAAAGATAAATTCTAAGGAAAAAAATAAAATCTGATCTTTCAGAATGTATCTAATGGTATTCAAATGTATCTAAATACCTCAAAATCACAATTTTTATATAAAATTTGATTTAATAAATTTTTAATATAATATTTGTTTTAAATTAAATACCTCCAAAATACAATTTTTGATATAGTTTTTACAATTTTTTTCAATAGTCTCTAAATCTCAAATTTTTAAAATTTTTTTATAGTATCCAAATATATCCAAATGCATTCAAATGTATCTAAATTTCAATTTTTATATATTTTTGTGTAATATTTATATTTCTTAAATTAAGTTTAAGTATTTATATTTATTCATTTTGTTTTGTTTTGTTTTAGTTAGCAAAAAATAATTTGGTGTCCAGTGGTTTACGAATGTATCCAAATGTATCCGCTGGAATGTATACGCAGGTATCCAAATGTATTCGCGCGTCTCCAAATGTATTTATCCCTGCACAAATCAATATAATTCAAACAAATCAATCCAAAGTCATTAAAAACAAGCTAAAACAAGCACAATTAAAATGTTTTCTCATTTTTAACAATAAAAAATAATTTTTCTGAAATTGTTTTAAAAACAAGGGTATTTATATAAAAATTAAAAAAAAAAAAGATGCAGCAGCTAGGGTTTGGAACCATAGCCGCCGCCGCTACCATCCACACCGCCAACACTCCAGATCTGGTCTGGAACACAAACGCATGTCGCTCCAGATCTAGTTTGGAACACAAATGCAAGACGTCAAGCCCGACACGAGTAGAATGGGACGCAGAAATGACGAGATCGATGGAGATAACGACATCGAGCAGAATCGAAGATGGATAGACGACGTGACGACGAAGAGGAGGTAGCGAGAGAGGAAGCCGCGACGACGAAGCCATGACGAGAAGAAAGAAGCGTCAAGGAGAGGACGTAGCAAGAGCAAAACCAAGGCGATAGACGAAGCAACAAAGAGAGGATCGAAGAAGGAGAGAGAATCGAAGCAGAAAGGGTGGCATAGAAAGGGGCGGCGGGTTGCTAGGGTTTCAAGAGAGATTGAGAGAGGAGAGGAGGAGAGAGAAAAGAGAGTGTGGGAGAGAAGGAGATAGAGAGAAATCTGGAGAAAGAAAAATTGACAAAATGAGAAGAAAAATTGACTTTTATTTGACTAAATTTGACGTTTTCAACTAAAAAATTAAATATGTGTTATCTGGACAACTGACATTAAAAATATTAGCATTCTAATAATTAGAAAACCATGTCTTCTTTTTGTCAAAAATTTAATTTTAATTTGGGCAGCTGCATAATTAACTCTTTATTTTTTTTCCAAACCCGGATTAATTAATTAATAATTATTATTTTTATTAATCAATTAAAATTACAATGCCGTTAGAATTTTAACTGTTGCAACGTTTGATTAAAATGTTTAAGGAATCTAACAGTTTTAAGATGCCCATATATGTGCAAAACATATTCTTCTTCTTCATTCTACTTTACATTCAGACAAATCCTTCGTTTTCGTTCTTAGGGAAGATATTCTGAAATTGCAATTTGGAAGACTTGGTTGGCTTTGTTATCCTAGAGGAAATTGTCATAAACCCATCAGCAACTAATAATGGGGGCAAATTTCCATACGGACAGTGAATACACGTCCAAAGCTTATTGATCAAATCTGTTTTTTATTAACAATCCCACCTTTGACCAATCTGATGTGGGATTCTGTCACACTAGAGATGGATTTCTTGGTCTTGATAAATCAATCTTGGTGTTTTTGATGAGTGGAGGATGGTGTTTTCCTCATTGAAGATGTTTTCGGTGGTTTTCTATGTTGAGGAAGCTAATAAAAACCCTCTCTTCACTTGGTTATTTCTTCAAGATCTCGGATTGTTCAGACACGCTGCTCATCAGAGGAAGTCAAATGTTTCAGGGGTAGTGATATCTAGGATGATGGTTTGAGAACCATGAGTTTAGTTTATTGTTGTGGGTAGGGATGTTTGTATTCCGATTCAACTTGATTAGGAATCACACACATTATGATGCCCTAATTATCTTCTTGCCAATTGTATTGGACTAGGTTGTGACCTTTGTAAAGCAATAAAAGAGAAGAACAAAATCTATAGATCTAAAAAAACTAATCTAGGTTGATAGGGTTTGTGTGGATTTTAAAATTTTAGATTTTGGGTTTTCTTATGTTGAGAGAAGAGAGGAGTAAAGAAGTGAAGAGGTGAGAGTTGTAAGAATTTCTGAAATTAAGGGGGTGGTAAGGTCTGAGAATTTGGGATTTTAAAGAGGGTAAAATGATCTTCTTCTATTTTTCATTTAGCAAAATAAACAGAGTCAAGAATTATGGAGCAGAAAGGCTAATTTTCAAACCATAAAGACAGCAATAGACAACACCCTAAAACACAGGGAGTGTTAGAGAATTTTCCAAAAAAAGAAAGAAAGAAAGAATGATTCGATCCTTTACTTGGAGAAAAATGAATGAGTCCTTTCTTAAAAAAATGTCTAAAAAGATAAAACGAGCCTGTTAATTCTTCTTAAATGTGTTTTTCATTTAACCTATCCCATCAATTACAAAAAAAAAAAGGGAATTCCTAGTTTATCAAGGCTATTGGACTCTTGAAAGTTGGCTATTTCTCAATCGAATAGTCACACTGAGTCACTCACTGGTTCAATAGCTAAAGAGTGATGCCACAAATTGCTTTGGTCGCAAATTGATAATTAGTCCTTGAAAAAATTGTCATTAACACGTTAATGTCCTCAAAACATTGTAAGACCCGTGTTGACAAAAGTGATATGAACTTTTTAACACATTCACACTGTGTCGGCCAGCAGTATGAGTCATTTGCTTTTTAAATCATATATATTATAGTGTTCCGGACAAACAGGAAATTGAATAGGCAATTTTTAAAATTTCTTCATTGATTTTTTGAATTTTGTGATAATTTATAATTTTTAAATAATTTTTTGTATAGTTAATTTAATTAATATTTATTAGACACATTAAATATGCTTTTATTCTCTATGAATTTATTAATTAATTAAGATGAATTAAATTTATTTAATGATAATATGAATCCAAACAAATAGGAAGTTGAAGAGACAATCTTTAAAATTTCTCCATTAATTTTTTAAATTTTTTGATAATTTATTAATTTTTAAATAATTTTTAATATAGTTAATTTAATTAATATTCATTGGACACATTAAATATGCTTTTATTCTCTACGAATTTATTAATTAATTAAGATGAATTAAGTTCATTTAATGATATATTATTAAAAATTAGCTTAAATATTAGTGTTGAAACCTCAAGAGACACATCATATCATTTACATTATAGTGTTTCAGACAACAAGTAAGTTGAAAAATTGCCTATGTATATGCTTTTGTTGTTGAGAAATAGTATTTCGTTGCTTGAGAGGATTTTGTGGGAACCGTTATTTCATTGACAAATGGATGATCTTTATGTTTTGGTGTTGTATTGGTCTTTTGATTTGCCTATATTATAATCATCTATTTAACTATGTTAAAAAAAATCACTTATTTCTACAAGTATCCACCCTTTATTTTTTTCTTATGAAATATATAAATGATATTATAGATAAAATTCAAATTTGTTTAATTTACCCTCATTATAGCCACCACGTTTTTTTAGGACCATATCAATTAAAAAATCTATTTTAAACTCAAAATTAAGTCCACGCCACGCACAAACATTCAAACTAGTATGTACAAACAAGGACTCTATGATAAATGATTTGAGAAACTAAGAGTTCATTTGTGTTTTTTTATAGAATTTTATATAAATCATGTTGTTTTATTCTCATATGTGGTTATTTTAGATTTGACCATTGATCATTTGTGGTTATTGTAAGAAAGGCTTTGCTTTCCATATATCATGCTTAAATGTTTTAAATGTCTATATGTTTAAGTATTCTTTCAAAAAAATCATGATTTATTACTTCGAATTTAAAAAAGTTGAATGTAATTTCCACATAATGTGAAATTACATTTTTGTATATGCTTATTACGTATTGAGCTTCGGCTCACTCTTTCTCCTGTTTTAATTTGTTTTTGGAGGTTCTAAACCCTTAGATGATCTTCAATTGTTTTCGAGCATCTCAAATAATAGTTTAAAATTGTTTAGTGAACTAATGTGTCCGCAATATTGGGTTGAACTTCCAACCTTCGATTTTTCAATTTAAAAAATATTAATGTTTTTGAATAATATAACAAAATACATTATTTGAGCAAATAAGTTGTAAAAACTATTAAAATTGAATATTAAAAAGAAAATACTATCAGTATTTCACAGATCAAAATTTCTCCACTGTTTGGAGCACCGGTTAAAGCCGTCTATCTAATAATGCAAGTAAAAAAAAGTACGCAATATATATAATTAATAATAATCTATTTTTATTTTTTTAAAATTGCTGATAATAAGTGGACATGGAATATGATAACGACTCCCTCTTACCTATCAATTATTTCGACCTATCAATTGTTTTGATAATCAGTTTGATTTGTCATGCGATGATAAGGAACGTTAAAATATTCCCTTCCACATTATTACAGGATCAGGTACTTCAATAATTATTAATTAATGTAACTCTTCAACCACTAGTTGAGATTTCAGATCTTGGAGGCTTCACTAATAGTGACGAAGAAAGTAATCAATCCTTTTAAAATATGCCAAGCAATGTGATTCAACTTTGTTTTTTCTTTTTGTGACCTTATAATTGCCACCGGTGTAATTTCGGCTTTATTTTCTTAATTATGCCTTGTATATCTTTTGAACAAGTTAGTCAATAATTCCAATTTAATCAAGGAGATGCATAATAATACACCACTTATGATACGTTAATTCATCCAAAATTTAATGTTTTAGAACACTCGAGTCTATTCATTATGGTGTGGTCTTTGATTAGGTTTGCGAGAATTAGTTCTATAATCATTCTAATCAAATAACTTGGGAGAATAAATTTTAATAGATTTAATAAATTGTATAGTAAAAAAATAGAAAAATAATATCTTTTTGTGAGAATAAATTATAATATGTTAAATTTTTTTTATCAAAAACAAACACCCCAACTTGTGGATAATGCAAGACAATTGATCTATGTTTATGCTAAGTAGATTTTTGTGATACTTCTCGATTATTTTCTTCAACACATTCTAATTTTTAGATAAGTAGGAGAAAATAGATAAGAAATGGCAGCTAAAATTAGTATTAAAGGAATTAATACCTTTAAGCCATGTGTAATAAAGTCTAGGGATTAGCTCCCAAAAAATATAAAAAATGGGGCATATTTTTTGCCATCCGTCACCAGAATACATATGCTTCACTATCATATGTGTCGTTGTGCGTCTTTGTACAATGTTATGTGGACAGATTTAAGGTATAATTTTGTGTGGATTACTTGATTGTTTGTTTATAGAGACAGCCCCGAGAAAGATTTTTCATTTTGTTTCTTGCTGCATAAATTAACGTGATACTTCTTGGTGAAGTTTTAGCATCACATAAATCTGTAATTTGGAATTCAAAGAAAATTTATACAAATAGGTTAAGAAACAAAATGGTCACAATCCGGATCAGTATATTCTTATGCATTTCAGGTTTGGTGAAAGAGTGACAATCAAACAATTTCAATTTAATTTTAAAAGATTGACTGATTTTGAAGACTAACTTTTTCCTTAGGATGTGTAGAAAAAATAAAATAGCTATTGAAAATTGGTTATTTCTCAATTAATTAGGCGTACACATTTTTTTAATGTTGAAAGAGAAACACCACTAATTGTTATTGTTGCACCAATATGCTATAGTCTAGTGATTAAGACGAACTCAAACTTTCTGATGAAGCAGGTTTGAGCTAAAAAGAAGCAATTTCTGGAGGCATTTCTATTTCACTTTAGAACGAACTTTTATGGCCATAATTCCGTCCCTTCTTGGTAGTTTGTAGGACTAGAGAGTCAGCTCATGCAAGTATAACTCTTTGAATATTTTATAATAGAGGAATACTCACATAATTCCACTTAGAAAGATAAGTTACCACTGCCACACTTCGCTCTATCTCCTCTATTTCCAGCGAAAAAAACATGTTTTGGTTACAAATTATAGAAAAGAAAAATTATATGCACGAATGGGTCCATTGAGCCGCCGGGCAAGTAATTCTTGGACACCAACACGTATCTCACATGTTCTTCAGGAAACTTTTTGAAATGTGAACACTGTAAGACCCTTCTTGACGCAAGTGGTACGACCATTTAACACATTCACACTGTCCCCTCTATAATTCCAAACCGACTAATTTTCAGTCTATTTTGGTGAAGTGATGAGTCAGTTAATGTTCTTCATAAATATGTATAAACAAGATTCATCTGTCTCCTCATTACTGTTAGAGCATCCCCCACCACAATCTCTACTTTTTTTAATATAATATTTTATTTCACTATTTATTTTAAAATTTTAAATTTAATTATATTTTTATTATAATTTAACTTATTTTTTTAATAATTTATTAATAAATTAATTAATAATTTTTTATAACTACAGTATTTCAATAAAATTAAGACATCATTATTTAGTCTAAAATATTATTAACCTATTTTATTAATAAAATAATCAGTTTGTAATATATTTTTTATACACAAATTTTAAAAAAAATTAACATGTAAATAAAAATAAAATAATATTTTTACCTCCTCAAAATTAAAGAGAGGATTGGACTTGCTCTTAAATCAATGAACTGGGAGAGCAATATTCTATTTTTTCTTAAAAATATTGATTCTCCGATCCATAATAACTTCTCAATCTATCAAACAAGCCCTCATAGTCATGAGGTTAATTTGCACATAATAACAATTTCCATTATTTGCAGATTTAAAAATAGCTAATTCAAAATAGCCATGACTTGAGATACCAAATCAACTCCTTTAGTACGTAGGGATTTAAAATTTTAATAAAAAATTAACTCCAGAAAGTATGATTAGGGTAAAATAAAAAAGATGTCTCTATAAAAGGATCCATTTTTTGATTTCTTTTTGAGAAATATTACAAACTTAATGGAATTTCTTGATAGAAGAATAATTCCGAGCAAAAACGAACTTGTGGAAAACCCGAAAATAATTGTTGGGTTTGGTCCCAATTTCCCATCCCAACTACAGTAACTTCCCGTTGCCGGTGACCAACAGGTCGGAATAATATTTTTACAAGTAAAATCATATAATATACATGCTAATATCACAGCCATACCCGGTGACCGTCGGCGTAAAAAAATAGGATGAGTCACCATCATTCAAAGGGCACCGATGGGCCCGGTGGACAAATCAAGTCGGACAACCATGGCCCCAACTTATCCCTCCATATTTCTTGTCCTAACCCCAGTGGTTCTCTATAAACTTCTTTAATCTCCACCACTACCAACTCCTCCGTTAACCGGTAAATATCGATAAAAAACAAATTCCCCATTTTGCCCTTACAATTTCAGTTCCCAATTTTTCTTTTTTGTCACAGAAAGACCCTCGATGTTTACAACAACCTCCTCCACTCTCTTCACGATCCTCTCCGGTGGCGACGAAGATACAAACCTATCAGTGCGAACCGAACCATCACCTTGGCTGAACATGGGGGAGAGGTCAAATCCGGGAGAGTGTTAAGAATGCTCCAAAAATGTAGGAGTTGAATATGTCAACTGCAACGTGGGATTTAAAAGAAGTCTGCCACAATCTTATTTCTTTAGCCTACAATCTCTATTCAATAATGCCTATTATTTTTCCTTTGTTGTTACACACACGTTGGGCACAACTTCTATCTCTTCGGAGGTTGTTTCTACTTTTCAATTGTATGAAGCCTATTTAAAGGCTAGTTCAGTTCAAATAAAATTGTGGCAACAAGATAGCTTCTTCTGTTTAAATTTCTTTTGCCATCGATGTTTCTGTTTAAGTTAATATATATATATATATATTAGTGGTTTGAGTACTTTAGTTAATTTTTTTTAAAAAGACTCAATTATGTGTATATTAATGCCTGCTAAAAACGTGACGATGTTTTTGCTTGTCTCAAATAATCGACCATATTCAAATGCTCAGTTATATATTATGCCAATAAGAGTCATAATTTAACGTTTTAATTTGAACTAATTAAAACAAAAATGACAATAAATCACGCGCCCCAAACGTCAAAATAGTTGTGATATATTGGAGTTTAGGGAATACATTTATTTATTTTTATTCCACCTTGTCAAGTGATCTTTTCCGTATGTAAAAATCTCATGAGATTATGATTGTGTTGATAATTTATGTGCAGATAACTTTTTAAAAAAGATAAAATACGAATATTGTGCAATTATGGATGCGTTTAATAATTAATTAATGGTGCACGGATTCAATTATTCATGTGCAGATAATAATTTTATCAATTATGGATGTGTGATGGGCGCATGGATATGCTTGTTTTCCCATTACTCGGAACTTGGAATTACTCATTTTTTCTTGGATGTTTAGCGTTTAAAAAAAATGAAGAGAGAAAAAGTAAGTCCACTGTGTCTTTCAAATGTTTATTCTTCAAGAAAATTCTGTTTTAATTTAATTTAATTTAATTTAATTTAAAATTGATTGTCTTCTCCTCTACTCTATCTTTCAATTTTTTTTGACAAGTCATTTTAAATTAATTTAATCATAATTGAAATTAAATTCTTAATTTTTTTAAAATAAAAAGATCTATGTAGTGATATTTGCTTGAAATAAACTCATGGTATAACAAATCCAAATATATTATAACTTAAAAACATATTATTATGTCTTTCTTTGTTGTATTATTTATCAAATCAACTAATTATAATTTATTCATTTAATCTACCAGTTTATTAGATTTTCATTCTATCTACAAAGGTAAGTAAAACTGTGGTTAATAGCCTTTCAACTCTAAAAGATCAAGAATTCAATTTTATGTGGGAGCAGATAAATTGGCTTATTAAGAAGAAAAGGTGAGTAAAACTTTGTATTGGTGTTTATTTCTGATAAATTAAGTAGAAGTAATTAAAATTAACAGTGAACTATACTAAGAATAATAAAGATTTTCTATAAAATAGTTGAATTTGTATGCATAGTTTTGTTTCAGAAACATTATTTTCAATTTTTATAAATGAGCACATCTTTCAAAATTTTTCGATTTTTGAAAAGAAAAAAAAAAAGAAAAGAAAACTAAAATAGAAAATAAAAAATAGTTTTCAAAGCGAAACAAACAATCCCTTAGTTTTTAATTCTTAGAGCTAAAATAGATTGGTCTAATATGCCAAAAACTATAATCTCCATTAATCCGGAAGAGGGGAATAATAAGTAGCAAATTCTGGGGAGTGAATTGGCATATCTTGAGCAACTAAAGTTACAATTTCCAATGATTTGGCGGAGAAGATTGCTCCCGACTCTGAAAAGTTTCATCTGTTTCAATTGCCAATGCCGCATGCCGCAACTACTACTAAAATTAATCTGTTGTCTTCCCAGCGGTGCCGTTGGTTTCTGTGACGGAGGCTCTGGTCTGCCTCAATAATGAAGCACTCCATGTGAACATGGCGTGACGTGATAAGTTGCCTTAATTATAAAGAAATTAAATTACCGAATACTGATAAGTTATCGGTTGGTAACATTAAAGTTGGCTGTCGCTTGGCCTCAGTCTCACATGCATTGCGGATTTAATTTATTAGAACAAATAGTGTGGATGGGTGGCTGAGATTGGACTGACCAGAATGCATATTCAAGAATATTCCTTGTATTATTTTTATCATGTAATTATATCATTACTTAAAAACTAAAAAATTGTTAATTATTGCTAAGATGATTCCGATCTATCAACATAAATATAATTTATTCTATTTCATATAACTTATAACTCGGTCTAGAGATGAATAATTGGTTGCAATAATTTCACTATTCTATCAAAACATTATTGTTTCATATTATTTTTAAAACATAAACAAATTAATCATATGTTAGTATCAAAAATAACATCTAGCTTATCAGAAAACCATCTATTACATCTACCATTCGCAAAATCATTTAACAAATATGTAGATTCCTTACACACGTATGAAACCAACTGATCGTTTATAGTTTAGTAGAATAAAAAAAAATATTTCTTATACTAAAAATGGAGTCAATTAATTTAAAAAATCTATGAAAGCTCCTCACCCCTAATATTTGGAAAACCCACCAGTCAAAACCCATCATTGCACCGATCCTGACAAACTCAACAAAGCCAGAAAATGTATCACCCAAAAGGGCCAAAACGATTGCCGAATGGTGATGTCTGAACTATGTGTCTTGTATGCATGGGCTTTAGATTCCTAGCTATTTTTTTTTCCTTTTTATACCAGAATATTCTTTTTCATTTAATTACTGTTTAATTTCTAACAAAATTAGATTTCATTTATTAAAAAAATAAAATAAAATCTATGAAATTTTTTATTTATAAATGGAAACAAAATGTCTACTAAACCTTTTAAATTCATCATTTATAAATGAAAACAGGACTTAAAATGGTAGTAGTTTATATTTTTTGTGTTTTATAACTAAAATAAACTTATAATTCTTTTTTTTAAAGAAGGTAGGAGTGGAATAAAGTTCAAAGCAATTTTAATTTGTTCCCTACATCCTCTATGGATCGAGCCAGAAATGTCTAACTGTAAATATTAGCTGATTATCGTTAGACCCAGTCCTTGAAGGCCAACATGAATAAATAAACTTATAATTCATGATAAACCATAAGCTATTGTAATTTCATGATTCTCACATTGTTTAGAAGTAGAGAAGGTCATTTATAAATATTTTTTTTCGAAATTATTAAGGCGTTTTTTCAAGAACAATATCGTGAGGACCTATATCCATATCAGATAAACTCAAAAGCGAATAATATCTCAGTAGATTGAATAGTCATTTGAAGCTTGGCTTGAGTGAATAAAACCACTTCTGGGAGACATCTTGGAATACGTAAGAGAGACTTCACATAGGATTGCATTGATAGTAGGTTTTAATTTGCTTGAGGATGCAAAAATGAGTGATATCGGACTTATGGTCAGCAAACGCATCATAGAGTTTAAGTTTGGAAAAATTTGCTCTGCCAAGATGAATATGGCGAACAAGCTGATCACATCATCTATATCATCATTTTCCTTTGAGCTAAATTAAGCAGGCCATGGCTCTCTGCACTTAGATTCCAATGTCTAAATTTGATATACTAGTTCTGAGACTTCCCAGGTGTATTATTTTCATTGCTTGTTGCGCCCGTGAGCTTCTTAAGTTGTGTGAATGGTCTGGGCAATGGAGTTACTTTTATATTCTTAGGGAAGAGGGACATAAAATTGTCGTCCTATGTAGTTTTAGAGAAGGTTGGCGGGGGAGGCACTTCAGGTTCTTGGGGTGGTGTGACAGATGTCAGATGGAGTACTTTGGCTACATAAAAATGGTATAGAAGGGCATTTTCTTGTGTGTAGTTGCTTTAAATTAGTGGCATTTTGTTGAGTTGGTTCATCAATGTCATGCTAATGTCTTGGCCAGGAGAAGCAGATGTCATAGGGCCCCGGATGTTCAAAGGTGTAATCTCTGACCAATTACAGACCGATGAAAATTTCGGTCTATAATCACTGATGGATTCGTCGGCAAACCATTAAACTTCCGGCTTATTACCACCCTGTTCGTCCATAAATCCGTCGGTAAGAGTTTTCCCGACGAATTGCGTTTTCTGCCGACGGTTTTATTCCGTCGGAAATAGCTTTTTTTTTGTACTGTATTACTGCATTAATTATTATTAGTTTATTTTTTATAATTCAAAAAAAAATTATGAAAACACAAAAGGGTTAGGCAAGTGAATCCTTATCAAAATCATGGACAGATTCATTAATGGGGTCCCTTAGCTGTTAATAATTTAAAAAACAGATTCATGTGTGTGGAACACGATATCTCTTTGTTGTGAAGTCGCCCTCAAGAATTTTGGACATTACAGCCATTGTTTAGGTCATTCACAAGTCTATCACGTACTTCCTCAAGCTTCACATTGATTTCATTCGAGTCATCAGTACAAGAACTGACAGCTTCGTACCTTTCTTTTTTCCATTCATATTGTCCAAGAGAACATTTGTATTCCCTCCGTTTAATTTTGGGCGTGTTTGGCATTTCATATTATATAGTATATATTGTATTTTTTATATAATTAATTTTTCAAAAAATATATTATTACTTTATTTTTTTACTATTTATTCACAATCAATCATTACTAAAATTATAAAATATAATATATACTACTAATTACCAAACAAGTTCTTTATGTGAGACATTTTCTTAGTTTAGATGTTAAAAAAATGATTTATACAATTATTCCTAATATATTTTTTAATCATATTGAGTTTCTATATATACAAAAGTGTTGATAAAGGAATTTTTTTTATTGATAGACAATATTAATTGCTAAAAAGTAAGTGTATAAAATTAAAAATGCAACTCATTTGATATTTTCCCTACATTATGTGACAAGATATCTCATGTCCAGTTCAAAAAAAAGAAAGAAGATATATCACTGCATATCTGTTGGATTAACCTAGTTGAGTTGGTAGGTATGTGGTGCCTTATATATGTGTGGTCAGTCATGTTTAGTTGATATATTGATGAAGTAGTCATTTTTCTTAAAAAAATTATGTGACGAAAAAATTATCACATAAAGTGGGACTAAAGGGAGTATATCTTTTTTTTTTGTTTGATAAGTAGAAGTATATCTTTATAGATAATTCATTCTTTCATTATATTAATACTCGAAATAAATTTTTGATATTACAAGAATTTGAAAAAAGATTAAAAGGAAAATACTAGCTCTATTTCTTTGGCTCTGGATGAGGAATGCTACCAGCACTCATCTAAGACACTCTCTATTCTATTGGTCATTAAAATTTCTCTCTTTCTCTTTATTTTTTCACGTTTTCTCCATTTCCATTAATATGTTTTTCTCTCTCTCTTTGATTGGTCTTTTTTTTATTCCTCTTTTATCATTTTTTTCTCTCTCCTCTTTTCTCACTTAATAAATAATTTGTTTCTTCTCTTATTTTCTCTTTCTCTTTTTTTTTTAAACACTATCCTTGTTCTTTCTTTTTTTTTTTCCTTTAATTTGCCAAAATAATAAATAACATTGGTAAAAAAATATTGGTCATATAGAAAATACAACACAATTTATGTAGCATAATAAAAATTCTGTGTAATTGTTGAACCTTTACAATTCTGTAGCATAATAACACAATTATTGCAAAATAGTCTATGTCAAAATTTTGAACTTACTGCAAAATATAAATATGATTCTTTAAACAAAAAATCTGATATTGTTGGATCTTTATAAGTTGGAGATAAATCTGATATTGCGGAAGCATTCTTGAAAGAAAAGTTCAAAAGTCAACGCACAAAAAAAACTATGAAGTCTTTTAAGAATGCTTGTCAGGGCATGTTCAACCCGGCTCAATTGTTGAGCAAAACTTGAAAATGGCGCTGGGTTTGCTCTCCAACCCAGCACCATTTTCAGCTCAAAATTTCAGACTTGCGGTTTGGTGTGGCACTGTAGCTACGTTATTTTTTTCTTTTTTTGGTTTGCATTTATTTTTTTATTCTAATTTCATTTATATGTATTACTCTTAATTATATGAATACTAATTATTTGTTTAGACTATTTTGTATGTTTAACTAATTAATGATACAATTAATTAATTAATTAATTAATTTTAATATATGTATTTATGTAGTATTAAAAAAATGTATTTTGAGTATAGCAGTGAGCAAAATCGATCTACAGATACTAGTTAAAAATTGTTTATTCACAGAGAAACAAAACAAAATCAAATAAGATTGTAAATATTGCAAATGAGACAGTGAATGAAAATGAACAGAAACAAAGATTGCAATTCGAAAACTCAGTAACAATGCAACAATTAAAATAAGAGGAATTCAATTATGATGAAAGCCTAGTCAATGTACTTCTCTGTTTAATATGTTGAATTGATTATTGACACAAAATGTAACATCTAACTGTTCGAATATATTGATTATAGTTGTCGGTAACCACTCTAAACAACCAGCCTCTACTTACTTCATTGATAATTCCAGGATCCCTGACAAATTATTTTCCTTACCAACAAATAATCCCTGAGACCTCCAACAGGATTTAATCCACTAGCAACATTAAGAATTAAAGAGACTCAATCCAAGACGACAAATTCGAGACCTCGATTTATTCAGACTTGACTACTTAATTCCATAACATAGAAGATGTGCAGCCACAAATAACTGTAGAGTCAATAACCACACTAGAAGGAGTTGAATAGTGTGGTAAGAGAAACTTTGAATTTTCTTCAAAAATAAGTGCGATAAAAGAAAGAACACCAAGAACTTATAGTGGTTCGGCCAACTCGATGCCTACATCCACTACTTAAGTATCACCACTTAGGATTTTCACTATCAATCTTCTCAAAGATTACAACTTCACTTTCTAGCTAAGTGATAACTCTTACAAGGTTCTTGATTCTGGTTCAAGAACAAATACCAATTTAAGGACCTACCATTGATCCAACTCACAATCACTCTTTTAGATGTGTTTATAAACACTCACCAACATATTATAAGCTAGTGAGCAAATGAAAAATGAAATTGAAGAACAAATACACTTGTATCAATAAATGAGAAATTCAATGCTTTGATGCTTGGTAGTTGTAAGAACTCAATGCTCAGATGTTTTGTTAGTTGTTTCTAGCCTCCCAAGCATGTATTTATACTTCTCTCTTGATTTCAGACCGTTGCGGGGTGTATTGTAGCCGTTGTGGTATTAAATGAGGCGCATTTAATACACTGTCAGAGTCTTCTAACGTACGTGACACAAATCTTACGTACGTTACCTGATTTGATGTTCATCACACGTACGTGATAAGTACATTCACGTACGTTGATCATGGCGAATCCCCAGTTCATGTATGTGAATAACAACTGACGTACGTGACTTATATGTCTGAACCATCCAGTAGCTTCTGTTTTCATTCCGGAGCATCTCGCATACTTGAAACTCAATCTCACGTACTTTAGTTAGATGTGACGTACGTGAATTTTTACGCTTGCGTATGCGAGCAATCGACACTTGACCGTTCCTTCATCTATTTGTCTCGATCCGCTTGAAATTTAAAACAAACATCCTCTGAACTGAAATCTTCGTTTTGTCTAGTATGTCTAACGTACGTGACTTCTGATATCTCACGCACGTGTGGCTTCATGCCTTCAAGTGATTCAATACTTCAATTTTCCTGCTTTAATTTCAATCATATTTCACGTACTTTTGATACCTCTCACGTACGTGACATTCTTTGACGTACGTGAACATTGTCTAACGTACGTGATGATCACTTCTTCCAACTTTCAGTAGCTTCTGTTTCATGTCACGGTCGAACTCACGTACTTTAGATTAAATTGACGTACGTGACATGCACACACGTACGTGAATCTTCCTTAGGTCAAATTCTGCAGTTTGTTCATCATCAAAACTTAGAGAAATCTCAATATTGATTATCTTTGGTCCAACAATCTCCCCATTTTTTATGATGATAAAACACTTAACTCCCATCGAATAAATGCATAAGAATTCGAAGATCGAATCAAGTTTTTAGCCTTGTTCATTTGGTTAGTTTATCAACATCAATAAGTATATCGATTTTTTGATTTTACTAACTCC
>CAODLS010577149.1:0-11455 GCA_948243855.1 Flueggea neowawraea | reverse complement strand
GGGAATTAAACACTAGTATAGCCCATTTCACAAGAAGCTACCAATAATTTTTCATTTCTATTTCCAGTGTAAGAAGACAACCATTGACCAGAATAACAAGGCAATCAAAAGGACATAAAGATATGAGAAAGAACAATTCTATAAACCTTAAAAGATAGGGCTTTTAAGAATGTAAAAATTATATCTTTGTAAAATAATAGTAAGGCATCAAGGGAGGGAACATAGACACAGGAAATATGTGCATAATCACCGTATACAACAGGCACAATGACAAACCGAGTGAGACACCCACAATTTGTTTCAACAACTCACATAGATGATTGTCATCTAATAGGCTACACATAGACACCAACTTGTCTTGATCCCGATTCCCCATCATTCCCACATTACAGTGCATTGCACACTAGTATAGCCCACTGAACAACAATCCACCAAGAAGTTTTTTTACCTTCTCCACAACCAGATGGTAACAAACAACCAAAATAAAAAAGGCAATTATCAAGAGGAGAGGGACATAGCATAGGGGCCAGAGAAAGAATAATTTTCTTATTTAGCAGCCTACATGTAGGGAAATAAAAACCCAACAACTTGCTTGAGCAAATTGCAAAAAGAGATAGGCCTTAATTGTGTATATCAGGTCTTTTTGAGCTTTTGGTACTAGTATAACCCATCAAACAAGAAGTTACCATCTTTGTAAAATAATAAAGCATCAAGGGAGGGGCAACAAGAAGAGAAACAAATCTATATGAAATTATTAGAATATAAAAAAGGCACATGGGAAATTAGGTGATACAGTTTGTTTCAACTTAAATAGAGCTATATT
This sequence comes from Flueggea neowawraea, assembly GCA_948243855.1. Classification (NCBI taxonomy): domain Eukaryota; kingdom Viridiplantae; phylum Streptophyta; class Magnoliopsida; order Malpighiales; family Phyllanthaceae; genus Flueggea; species Flueggea neowawraea. The sequence continues at coordinate 10,632 of CAODLS010577149.1, read as the reverse complement.
ATTTCACGTTCTATACACAGTTCCCATCCCAATTCTAGTGCATTACACACTAGTGTAGCCTATTTAACAAGAAGCCACCAACAGTTTTTCATTTCTGTTTTACAAAATACGAAGGCAACCCAGAGGAGAGGAACATAAGCATGGGAGAAAGGACAACTTAGTGTAAAAAGATACGACATGACAACTCTTTGATGTTAAATGATAGGACTTAGCCATGTCATAGGCCCCACAAAAAAATTGTCCGCACTGTTTAAGCATTGGGAGCTAATATAGCCCATCAAACAACAAATTACTATCTTTGTAAAATAGCAAGGTATCAAGGGAGGGACGAGAGAGAGCACAGATCTCTTCATGATATAAGAAAGGCACATATCAAACCAGCAACACCAACAATTTGTTTCAGCAACTTAGATCTTTGTTATGAAGGGCTATCCACAAATACCAACCGATTTTGTTTCCTCATTATAGAGTATCAAGCCACCAATAATTTTGTTTTTTTCTCAATTCCAGAATCATAAGGCAACAATTAAACATAATAATAAGGCCACAATGGAAAAGAGAGGAGCGACTAGGGAAAGAATACTTTTCTTATTTAGCAGCCCACAAACAGACAGAATAAAACAGCGTTTGCAACAGCAAATTAGCAACAAGATAAGAATCTGCCAAATATACACACATAAACACTGAATTTTTTAGGTTCCTTTCCATATTGTAGTGCATTAAGCACCAGTGAAGACTGCAAAATCAGGAGGGACAAGATGCATCAAATAAGGGCAAAATATACCTGAATACCCAAATGGAACAATGGAGACTTCACATTGTTTTTCACAATCCAAAAACAACTTAGACAGCTCAAAATAATGATTAGGGAACAACAATAATATAGTAGTCAAAAATTCGTAAAATGACTACATAAGAACGTGTAACTAGGGAGAAACAGGAGAAAACCGCCATCTATATCTCATAATCAAAAGGCCAGGGACAAGTGTTCTCATAAATTCCAATTGACAACACAGAAACTCAGAGGTCAAAGGTAGATAAATTGCTGTAATAATATTAGAAACCAGAATAAAGACACCATCTTTGTCTCATAATCAAAGGAGGAACAAAAAAGCAGTCACTAAATTAATAATGCATCAAGGGAGGCATCCCAGTACTGCATCAAGGGAGGGACCAAAGATAGACAAGTAATATATGAATAACCAGTGTATAAAACAGGTACATCGCCAGCCAGGTAACACCACACAATTTGTTGCATTAACTTTAAAAGATTTGTTGTCTAACAGGATATATAAAAACAAAAACCAAATTATCTCGGTTCCAATTTCTACATTTTAGTGCATAAACCACTATTGTATAGCCCATTTAACAAGAAACAACCGATAATTTTTCATTTGTGTTTCCAGAAAAAGAAGGCAACCATTGACCAGAATTAAAAGGCAACCGAGAGGAAGACATTACAATAGCAGAAAAAAAATTCTCTAGGATAGGAGAAAGAAAAACTCTCTTAAGCCTTAAGAGATAGAACTTAGATATGTAACAGGCTACACAAATATGAATGAATTTATCTAGTCTCTTTGAGAATCAGGGACTAGTTTAGCCCATCAAACAACAAGCCACTATCTTTGTCAAATAATAAGGCATCAGGGGAGGAACAAGAGGAAGAGAACAAATCAAATCTCAACATAATTAGCTAATAAAGCAGGCACATGAAACTTCACATAACATTCACAATTCGTTTCTGTTGAGCTCTGTTATTCTGTCCCCATTCTAGTGCATTCCACACTAGTAAATCCCACTTAACAAAAAGCCACCAAAAAATTTTCATTTCCATTTATAGAATAAGAAAGCAATCATTAAGTAGCAGAATAAAAAGGCAACCTAGAACAGAGGGGCACAAGGATAGGAGAAAGGAAAATTCTCTTAACGACAAAAGATTGGTTGCCGTGTTATATGCTTCACCAGAAAGAATTTATTAAGTCATTTTAAGTTGAGCAACTAGTGTAGCCCCACAAAACGACAATCTACTATCTTTGTAAAATAAGGCATCAAATAACCAGAAAAAGAGTTTAGAAATACCTGAATGAAGCTATTTAACAACAACTGCCAATCTACTTCTGCAAAAATCTTCAGCATTACTATTCCAGTACATTAAAGGCGTCAAAAGTTTGGCTTGGAGGCAATAGGTATCAGCAAAATCTTAGCAAAGACATGGAAGAGATTTTAAATTTACATAGTGCTGGTTTGCTCAAACCATCTAATTTGAACCACAATGCATCTGAGAAACAAACACCACCGTCTAATAGATGTTATTATAACTGCTACCACCACCACTATTACAAAAGAGAGTGGAAGTTAGAAGGTTCCCTTTCAAAAAGAAATAGGATGACTAGGTAAGAAAACACAAGATCTCGGCATATTTTCAGAGAACCTGAAAGTAAGTACACTAGAAACTAAACTGCAATTCAATAATCGAGAATATAAACCAATTAATGAGGAAAGAGGAAAAGAAGACAAGGAACAGGATCAAAAACCAAATACTCCCAGACAACTTCACACGCATCTTCATCTAAAATAGAGGATCTGTTGTATGAACAAAGACTTAAAAGCAGACATAAGGAAAAAAAAAACTTACATGGCAAGTATTTGTATTAAAAAAATTGAATTTAAAAAACTGCTGCAAAAACACAAAGCTTCTAAGTTAACCCATTCGTCATCCATCTAAATAAATCCTCAAACAAGGGAAAGACAGAAGTGATGGAGATATCAAACGAAGCATTCCCTTTTAACAGCTCCAAGAATATGAATCCAGTAAGTCCAAGTAATGGGCCTACATCACCCACACAAATACCTCATCGAGAACAGACCACAAGCAACACAAATGAGAACAAAAGAGACGAAAGAGATGGTCTTTAAAAAAAGCTCCCTGCTTCATCTTGTGGCTTTAAGCTCAAAACATAATAAAGCGTACGTTACATAAGTTGCCCAGGGGCTCAGAACCATGAACCATCGAACGCCCGATAGTGAACATATCGTCTTTGTAGACTGACCATGTTGGTTATCACAAATGCACTGCATGTAAACGCACTTATTTGCATCAACCACAGACAAATAAAAAAGTAGAAAAAATAGCGAGGAAGATGAAGAAAGAACCAATTAGTGAAAGATAACGCTTCGCAAACACCACCCCATAAAACATCTGCTGCATGAACAAAAAAAATTAAAAAAAAAAAGAATTCAAAAGTCATCTTGGTAAAGAAAAGTTCTCTGGAGATCAAAAATGATTTTCCGATAAAAGACTATAGAAGCAATTAAAATGTATAAAGAAATTGTTCTTACAACCCCAACCTGGCTTATGAATCCTATTTAAACTCGCTGCTGAATCCTATTTAAACAACTCAAGATGACAAGAAACAAAGACAGAGCAGATGATGACTAAAAATCACCAGCATAAAACCAAATATAATGTTCAAGCAACCAAAGGAAGAAATATCAAACCAAGCTTCCTCTAGCTTCCATAACATGATGGCCAACAAGTCCAAGAAAAGGCCTACATCACCCACACAGACCGGATTGATAACAAATATACTATAGCCAAGTTAAAAGACAATGTTGCCATCCAAACACATCCTGGATTGTCTTGTCCTTTATGAGCTTGAAACAGTGCACATCAGGAAAACTGCCTAGACAATTTCTTTCATACTGCATGAGATGCTCCAAGTTGGTTATCTAAGGCTGCAAAAGTAAGGAGAAAACGGAACATCGAATTAGGATATAGCGCAACCCAGAGTGGCCTAGATAATTTTGACAGTGCAACTCCCTACCAAAAACTATTTCCAGAACCTAAGACCTGAAACAACATGCAGACAAAGACAAACTCAGACTCTAGCCAACGATCCAAAAGTCAAAATCCATCTTCTTTAACAGCCAGGCAACAGGAAAGCAAGAGAACAAACTAGACAATATCCGGCAAGGTAGATTCATTATCCAATCAACGGAAACTGCAGGCCACAGGAAAAATGAAGAAAAGCAAAATCCAATTAATCAAGCTCTCTTCCCCCGTTAATTTGGAAACACATTTTCACATAAATTCTCCACATGCCAGGATCCGTAATTAATCAGAAACCCTAAAGCACAAAACACGTTGAATCAAACCAAAACACCACTCCATGAAATATAACATAATCATAATCAAAATCCCATCCTCATTAGAACAATGCTGAGCATCATGAAAAATAAATAACTCAAACATGTTGCAACCAACTATGCAGCAACAATAGAGTAAAAAACCAAAGTCAGCTTCGTAAACCCCTTAAAAGGCACCAGAAAAAGCACTCTAAATAAGGCATCAAGGAATAGACCACAGATAGAGAAGAAATCTCTGCATAATAAGCGAATAAAGAAGGCACATGACAAACAAGGTAACACCCACAACTTATTTAAGCAATCTAGATAGATCTTTGCTGTCTAATAGATTATACATAAATACCAACTTGTCTCATTCAGATTCCACATTGTAGTGCACTACGCACGAGTATAACCCATTAAACATCAAACCACCAATAATTTTCTTCTCTACTTCCAAAATCAGGAGGCAACAACTAACCAAAGTAAAAAGGCAAGAGCAACAATTCGCTCAGCCAAGTTAGCAACAAGATATATGACTTAGTTGTGTAATAGGCTGCACAGGTCCTTTGAGCTTCACGCACTAGCAACAACTCATCAAATAACATTAAAGAGAGGGAGTGACATGAAGAAGAGAGCAAATCTCTTTACTGATCGATCAATCGCACATGCAGAAAATAGAAAATGTAAGTGCCACCAATAATGTTGTAGCCCATTAAACAGCAATCAAGACACAGTTCATTTTTTAAGTTCCAGAATAAGCAAAACAAAAATTTACTAACATTAAGCACTTGTGTTTAGTGTAATGCATTTAAAGCCACCATCATTTTTTTTTTGAATAAGAAGGCAAATGTTCACCATAATAAAAAGACAACAACATTTGATGGCTTGTCTCAGTTTCCCTCCACGCTATTGTGCATTAAGCACATATGTAACATATTTAAACACAAGCCGACATCATTTTTCAGAATTTCCATCCACGATGTAGTGCATTTTTCAGAATAAGTCGCATATTAACCGTCATTTTTTTCAGAATAAGATTAGAAGGCACGTATTAAGAAGGCAACAACTTTAGATGGCTTGTCTCAAATTTCCAGCCACCATGTACTGAATTTCTCAGAATAAGAAGGCAGATATTATTTCTTTTTTTTTTTCTAGAATAAGGAGGCACATATTAAGAAGGCAACAACTTTATTAGATGGCTAGTCTCAATTTCCTTCCACGACACATATTCACCGTCATTCGGTTTCTTTTCAGAATAAAAAGGCACACATTTTAAGATCAAGGCAACATGAAAAGGCACATATTCACCGTCATTCGGTTTCTTTTCAGAATAAGAAAAAACACATATTAAGATCAAGGCAACAACTTAAGATGGCCTGTCTCAATTTCCATCCATGATGATGTGCATTTTTCAGAATAAATGGCACATATTAAACGTCATTTCTTTTCAGAATAAGAAAGCACAGAAGCAATAACTTTAGATGGCTTCTCATTTTCCACCCACGACGTAGTGCATTTTTCAAAATAAAAAGGCACATGTTAATCGTCATATTTTTCAGAATAAGAAGGTACATATTAAGAAGGCAACATTAGAAAGTGAGGAACCAGGCAAAGAGAACAAATCTCTTATTAATTATTAGCCATAAGAGGGCCGATGAAAAGGCTCTAAGCGACTCAGAGACTAAAGATATGGCATAAATGAGTGATAGGCTGTAGAAACAAGAATTCATCAGTTCTGCTTTGATCGTCAGGCACTGATATTATCATACAACTGGCAAAGTATCTCTTTTTCATCAAGGGAGAGCAGAAAAAGAGAACAATTCTCTCTTATTGATTAGCCTTAGGCATTAGTTTACAAGCCACTATCAAGTGAAAGAGAACCGCCCATTAAGGTCAATGGGCTATCATCCGAACGGCACATAAGAAAATAAAGGCACACTTTGATTACTGGTTTTACTCCGCACATAGGCACATAAGAAATCAAGACACTTTGATTACAGGGTAATCAAATTTTTACTCCGCACATAGACACGTAAGAAACCGAGGCACACTTTGATTACCTGCAATCAAATTTTTACTCCGCATATAGGCACATAGAAACCGAGGCACACTTTGATTACAGGGTAATCAAATTTTTACTCATAGGCACATAAGAAACCGAGGCACTCAAATTTTTACTCCGCACATAGGCACGCAAGAAACCGAGGCACACTTTGATTACCTGTAATCAGATTTTTTCTGGGCACATAGGCACGTAAGAAACCGAGGCACACTTTGATTACCTGTAATCAAATTTCAACTCCGCATACAGGCACATAAGAAACCGAGGCACACCTTTATTACAGGGTAATCAAATTTTTACTCTACAGATAGGCACATAAGAAATCAAGGCACTCAAATTTTTACTCCGCACATAGGCACATAAGAAACCGAGGCACACTTGGGTAATCAAATATGTCGTCCGCAGGCACACTTTGATTAAGGGTAATCAATTTTTTTCTACGCACACTGGCACATAAGAAACCGAGGCACACTTTGATTACTGATTAATCAATTTTTTACTCCGCACATAGGCACATAACAAACCGACGCACAATACAGAGGCACATAATTAAACAAGATTGATTACCATGTAATGAAATTTTTGTTCCGGACAGAGACATAAGAAATAAGGCACCTTTGATTACCAGGTGATCAAACTTTTGCTCCGGATAGAGGCACGAATACAAAGGCACAGAGGCGACACAAAGATAAAGACATCGTCAACCGAGATTTCGACTGATCGTTTATAAAACAAGGATAGAAACCAAAAAAACCCTAATTTTTGATGGTTAGAAACAAAGAAGTCTTGATTAACTCGAGAAGGGAAAACCTTTAATTTTTTATGATTAGTATAAAATAAGAAGAAAACCCCCTAATTTTTATGATCAGAAACGAAGAAAGCTTGATTGAATCAACAAGAAAAAAAACCCTAATTTTTTGATGGTTGAAAACGAAGAAGCCTTGATAAAAATAAGAAGAGAAAACCCTAATTTTTAATTGCAGAAACGAAAAGGCCTAATCAAACCAAGAACAAAATACCAATTTTTGATGATTAAAAACGAACTAAGGCTTGATCAAAACAAGAAGAGAAGATCGTAAATTAAATCAACAAGAGAAAACCCAAAATTTTTGAAGACTAGAAGAGAATAAGCGTTGAAGGAGAAGAAATTTAAATCCAGGAAAGAAGCAACGTTTCTGGTTATATATAGAGAAGATAGGCAGTGGTGCAATTGTAAGGTTTTTTTTTCTTGAAATCGGTGCAATTGTAACGTTAAACAACATTTTAACGTGTTGGGAAAAAATCAACATTATAAGGTTAATGTCGAGATAACGTGACATGCATTAATATTAATTTCCGGCAAAACAAACCACCAGCAAAAATCACAGAAGCACCATCGGCCTCCAGATCTGGGAAAGAAAGGAGGGCTACACCCAGATCTAGACAAACCAACCACACCCTGATTGTCCTCCACCAGCAGCCGACTACCTCCACCATCCTCCACGAGCAACCAACCTCCACCATCATTAGCAGCAAAATCGCCGTCCACGTCGGCCTGAAAAAAGGCGAAAACCATGTTCCAAAGAGGAATCAAAAGGGACGGGTTGAAGAGTTTATTTAAGACCAAAACAACAGGAAAGAAACCGACCTCACCCACAGAGGGGAGGAGAAGCCTCACCCACGGTGGGGAGGATAAAAGGCCACTGAGGGCCAAAACACCAAGAAACGGCGCAGGAAACTAGGGTTTGAGAGAGGGAGGGATTCAGAGGACTAGGGCTTCTCTTATGTCTGTCTTTTAATTTGTTGCTATACCCATGGACAACACAATTCAGAAATCTCTTTAAGCTTTGTATGGTTCATATTAGTGATGCATGAAAAAAGAAAGGAAATTGAATAAGAGAATAGAATAAAAAAGAAAAAAATAGAAATATAATTTTTTTTATATTGTTTGATTATGTTTGATAATTATAGAAAAAAAAATACAATTTTCTCTTAAAATAAAAAAAATAAATCAATACAATATATTTTTACTATTATACCTTTCTCATTAGTTATATGTCGATGGCTTTTTGGTTCTTTGATAAGTGAATATTGTTCCACTTTGGTTCTTTCACATATAATTTTCTCCGTCTCGAAACAGAAAAAATTCTTATTTTTCATTTTTTTTTTCAACTTAACATTTTAAAAATCTAAATATTTTATAATGCTGACATCATGTCTTTTGCGTGCTTAAAGTTTTCTTTTACGTATTTAGAGTCGATCTTGAATACACTGTATCATTTTTGGAATGTCTTGTGTATTTTATACCAGATGTTAAGTACATAGATCAGATGTTGTGTGCTTTAGACAAGATACTAAGTGCATAGACGAATTTTTTCAAGTTTACACTTTTAATTTGTCAGTTTTTGGAACATTGTACGTGCTTAGTATTTTGTACTAAGTGCACAAAATAATTTCTTCAAAGTCTACATCTTTTCAACACCAATTCTAAGTGCTTAGAGTTGAGTTCTAAGTGCACAGATACCATACTATGTGCTTAGTATTTTGTACTAAGTGCACAAAACAATTTCTTTAAAGTTTGCATCTTTTTAGCAACAGTTCTAAGTGCTTAGAGTTGGGTTCTAAGTGTACAGATGACATAATGCATGCTTAGTATTTTATATTAAGTACACAAAACAATTTCTTCAAAGTCTACACCTTTTCAGCACCAGTTCTAAGTGCACAAATGTCATACTACGTGCTTAGTATTTTGTACTAAGTACATAGATCCATTTCTTCAAAGTCTGCATCTTTTCAACACCAGTTCTAAGTGCTTAGAGCTGGGCTCTAAGTGCATAGATGACATACTACGTGCTTAGTATTTTGTACTAAGTACACAGAACAATTTCTTCAAAGTCTATATCTTTTCAGCACCAGTTCTAAGTGCTTAGAGCTAAGTTCTAAGTGCACAGATGACATACTACTTACTTAGTATTTTGTACTAAGTACATAGATCCATTTCTTTAAAGTCTGCACATTTTCACCATCAGTTCTAAGTGCTTAAAGTTGGGTTTTAAGTGTACAAAAATCATTCTCAGCATAACCATTTTCTAAACTATTTTCTAAATGCTTAGATCTGAATGTAAAGCACTTAGATGCCACATTTTCATTTTTCATAGATGTTTTGTTGCCATCATCATCAAAACCATACTTAACAACTATCACTCAAAACCATACAGACCCGCTTTGATAAATCGCAACATAGTAAGCTTTAACAAGTAATCGACACATAAACTTTACTAAATAAATATGAAATGCCAGCTACAAGTGTCTTAATCAGCAACATAGTAAGCTTATATTTGGCAATATTCATAAAGTCAACAACATATAAAAATTATAATAATTAAACCCTCATTCCTGAGGTAAATATTCATTGATTTGTTCATTATATCTTCCATCAAACTATTTTATATGTAAAAACAACTGCAAGCAGGCCTTTTGTATATAGTTCTCTAACAAAGTATTATTAACAAAATATAACCAAGCTTTTGGCAATCATCCTTAGAATTCCATATCTACAAAATACATATAGATGATTATCGTCCAAAAAGCACATTTTCAGCCAAAAGACATGCACATCAACTTCATTTAGTTCCTATTCTAAATTATGAGTGTCATTCATCAAGTGTAACAATACTTTTTGGCAACAACACTTTTTCTTCTCTTTTTCTTTGGAGATGTTATAGACATAGGATCAGAGTTACCATGAGAATTTCATTCACATTGAGTTGTTGTTTGACTTCCATCAGCATGTGCAAAATCAAAGTTTTCTAAGCAAATATCATTTGCAGCCAACATCCGATCAATATCCTCAATGGTATTGATATCAATAAGTGATTCTGCAGTAGGTGTTTGACCTTTGTTATGTGACCAACGACGCATTTTCTCCTTTGTTGTTTCAGCACTACTACCAATTGTTCTATCCTTCCCATACAAGAGCAACAATTGATCATAATGATAAATTTCGGTAGACATCCATTTATTTGCACTTGTCTTTGCCTACATGATACAATATGAAATCATTAGTTATAAAAAACAAATAATATGCACACATTGCTCATTTTCAATCAAAAATTGGTCATTAAGAAATTATTAAATCAATGTAATATAACATATTAGAATAAATAAGACATATAATAAAAAAATAAAAACCTGGATTAATGTTTCCCACACTTCAGGTTTCGCATCAAACATTCTAGTTATTGGACTCCAAGCAATACCACTAGAGTTCTTAAAAAGATCATAACATTCATTGAAGTTGCTTTTCAAAGATTTTATTCGATTTCGAATTTTGTCTTTATCAATATTTTGAAGTCCAGTCTTTTCACGCACTTCAGCAACAACTTGGTTCATCACATTGGTAGTAAACGTATCATCCACCCGATTGCCTATATTTTGTTGATATAAGAGAGCACTTATCAAAA
>CAODLS010577138.1:0-13202 GCA_948243855.1 Flueggea neowawraea | reverse complement strand
ATTTTCATAATTTAGGATTTACAATCATTGCCGCCTAAGCCTAACATGGCTCAACATCAATTGACTTTATAAGCAGTAAATATCACAAATAAACTTGATAAATAACAAGACATAATTGTACACAAGTAATTCACAACAATACACAAAAATTAAACTAGCATAGTCTCTTATTAAGATTTGAATCGAAATGTACACTAGGTGCACATTTACCATATCGGTCTTAATAATTAACTATATTATATTTAATTTTATAGACAGTAAATAATGACAGTTTGGATTCACTTTTAAAGTCCACAAGATTTAGGAAAATCCATGTTGGTCATCTCAATTATCAAAACAAACTCAATAATCAGACAATATATTCAATATATAAAATATTCCATAAAATTAAGGCAAATTAACACAACAATAAGCCAAAATAATAAATGAAATTAACATCATTTATTAAACTAACATATAATTCAAACAATTAGTCTCAATGTTAATACATGTACACCAACAGTGATCAGGATTAATACATAAACAATGCCTATAAAATATCCCCACAGTAATAGTACACGAATATAGTATTAAACATATTAATATGGCACTAAGCTTATATCTTCCGATTGAATACACAATGGATCATTATCCAACATGTAAGAATAGAATTCATAAGTGGTCCTACCAACTTATCGAGAATTCTATAAATCATATGACTTTAAAGTGGATCTCTCATTTCTCACGATCTCTCTTCGCGATCATGGTCTAATCTCAGACATACCAATCTTGAAACATTTTTTACTTTCTAGAATCTCTAAGCATCTTTTCACGACACATAGGGGATTACATTTCCATAAAAATTCTAGAATGGACCAATAGATTAACCAACATCGGTGACGAGTTTCATAAGATTTTTTGAAGTATACGAACCTTCATCACATTTTCGCACTTAATGCACAATTAAATCTTCCCTTTATGACCACCACCATCCAAAAAAAAAATTTGGGAGTCGAGCAAATTCTTCCTTAATTTGCTTATTTTTAATAAATTACAAATAAAACGAGTATATACTCATTATCGTATAACTCAAATAATTGATATCTAATTCTAATTATCTAAATGAGAACCATATACGTACGTTTTATAAATAAATTATTGTGAAAACTACTTTCCAAAATAATTCTTCGCAAAAAATACATTTTTCCAATTTTTAAACCATTTTTAATACTCAAAAAATTTGGAAAAATAGTTCTGGAACTCAAAAAATTGTGAAAAAATATACCAAAAAATCCAAAAAAATCTAAATCTTAATTATGCAAAAAATGGTAGCACGCACCCGCATGCGCCACGCGAACAAATACCAAGATCGACGCGCCTACATGCGCTACTGCACAGCCGCCACGTGTCGTAGTCGCGTGAGGTCATGTTTCGCTACGATACAAAGCCACGTGTCGAGATATTATTGGTCCACATTTTGTGCAGTCAACTCTGATTGCCTTTGACCGTGTACCACATATCTTGATTTGATTGGTCTGTGTGTCTTATTCTAAATCCTTCTTACCGCTGCCACGTGTTTCGAGCTGAGTGATCCACGTCCAACCAATGGGAACGTGTCGTGTCACCCTATTGGATCAGATGAACAAATTCCTATTTGTGCATGTCACATTTGTAGGTAGAAATAGTCTAGCATACTTGAATGAAACCAAAATTGGTCGATATCCAACTTTGAGATATATGATATGGGTTGACCTTGGAGTTAAACTCTAAGAGATCATTCAAGTGGATTGTTGTTCCTCTCTAAGTGATATGGATCAACAAAAGTACTTGAACGTTTCAAGACGCAAATATGCATAACTCATAGGTAACCTCGTGACTAAGAGTAAGCATCTTAGTAAGTACATGTATTCACGAACTATGTAAAAGGAACATGTCTTATAACTAATACCTAGGTGTGAACAATGCCTAAAGTTTGTTATGTAGTCAAGTTAGCCAACAAATATTGATCCAACACGTAAGAAGGTTGTTGGAAAGAAGTAAATAAGATACTTAGATTATTTAGAGGCACTGCAAGGCACTGTGTTATCGTAAAGGCTTACGATAAAATGAGATACAGTTAATACTCCACATAATGTTATGGACTATAGGGATGTTCATATCTGATTATGTGTTCTCGCTTGGTAGAAAAGCCACCCCACGTAATAGTGAGGAACACATATAAGTGTGGCAACAGAAGGTGAGACCATAGCTTCATTAGTTGCAGTGCAATAGGAAGGTTGGTTATACAGTGGAATGATCCACTTAGTACTAACCACATAAAGAACCTACGACGGTCATTAGTGACAGTCGACCTCGATTGCTTAAAGATTGAAAAGATCTTATATATGTTTAAGTAAATCGAGACCAAGTATCATTTAGTAAATGACTCGGTTGCACAATGACAAGTAAATTTGAGTACAAGTTTCACAATGATAAGTGAACTTGGAAATGTAAGTCCACATGAGATGTGATCATAAGATCATTTAATAAAAAACTATAAGGAATAAGTTCTTTAAGGCCCGCATAGTACACGGAGTGTGTAATCCCTTAAAAATGATTTTAATAAGATCATTGTGGGCAATACACAAGCACAAATATTGAGAGTTGACATTTTTTGTAGCGTAAATGTTGAGAGTTGACATTTGTTGTAGTGATGAGTGTGAAAGCATGTTGGACAGAGAAGAAACCGATTCACACAAGCGTTTACCGTAGTTTTCCTAGTTCGTTGGGAGAAGAACTAAGATGAGGCTGATTTTGAACGCTGAGAGAGGTCGAGAGCACATTCATAATCAAGAGGTCGTCTTGCATTTTATAGTGGTGAGTCCATTATAAATAAGAAATAAATGTCGTATGAATAGAGACATATGTCATAGGATAAACTCCTATGCGATCATTGATTGATCAAATGTTAAAATTGAGAGACTTTAGCATATTTTGTCTTCAAGCCAAAAGTAATTCTGTTATGTGTGGATTAAAGTTAGATGGTGAAGCTTCTGTGTGGTGTTGACAATGTTTTTATATAAACATGCGCTTCTCCAAGGGAAGGAAAGAACACCACAACACATAATCATACCATATGTGCTATATATACGACCATGTGGATGAAAAAGATTGATAAACGGTCTCACTTTTCCTAGCGTGAGACCATGCCGTGAACATGTGGTTCTGGTATTACCTTCCCTTAGAACTCTTAACACATTCAAAACGTGCAGTTGAGTTTGGATACTTTAACTTACCGTTAATGGTCATGATTGATTCGACCAAGCGTGTCAAGCTGGGCAAGTAAACTTGGCTATGTAGACTGTCTGGTGTAAGAGGGGAAGTTTGTTTCTATACGCATTCGCACTAGTCTCAAAAGTTTACTTAACCGATTCTCATGTAGTATGTTACATGATGTGTGAACTATGAGTAAAACTTTCGTGAAATCGAGAAGTTTGAAAGCAACGATTGTGTGGTTGCGAACTAGGGGAAAGACATATGTTTCTAGCAGCACCCCATTATATATAATTGAAATATTATTTTAGATTGTGTCAAATGAGGATAGAATAAAATGAAGAGCTCAAGTAATAGATGGAATGTGCCTAAGGTCTGATTAGCTAGGAACTAGAATGAGAAGAAATAGTGAATGTGGTAAAAAAATGAAACTTTACAAATTAATTTTCAAATGTGTGTGAAGATAACTACCACATGAAACTTAATATATGACAACAATATCAAGTTAAAAGATGACACTCCTTCATATGGTAAGAGAACACATGTACAAATGACAAATAAATTAAGATGAAAAGAAAGAAAGAAAAAGGGAGATATTTGTGGACTAAGGCGGCAACCAATTCATTTATATATACATGTTACTTATCCTTTCATATACACTTTGTTCTCCAAAAATCATAGCAACAAAACCAACTTTATAGTCCCCAAATTCTGTCCAAAATAGGTTCTACACAACTCATCATCAATCTAAAGAAGAAACAAAGACAAAGTTAATTCTCAACTCATAGTAACTCTTGATAGGACTCTTTTTGATTTATATTTTCGAATTTGTTAGAGATATAATTTCAAGAAAATCAAAGACTGAAACTTGTAGCTTTATGTTTCATATAAATGTCTGTAAAATAGTTTAGTTTAATTATGTTTCATTTTATGTTTATGGTTGAAATAGCATGAACTGCTCTAATTTTAGATGTTGTAATAACAGTCTGACTGGAAGCTGATTTTGGAAACCATAGTGACCTAATTTGGAAGAGTGTAAAGCATAAAAATTGTAGATATATATGTCTCCTAATTTATTGTAAAATTTAATAGCTTAATTCCATGTGTTTGCAGATTTATACTTATTTAACTAAGACTGGCCGGGTTATTGTTTCATTTAATAATGTTTGAATATGTAGTTAAATGAAAAATTTACTGCAACTTCTATGTTTTGAATTAGCCTATGGTATTTTCTGGAAACATGTATATGTGAGTCTAGTTTCTAAATCAATAAATCATTGTTGATTTGTATTTTCTAGAATAAAATATGATCAAAATATTGAGTAAAGGTCTGGCTACCCTGTTACAGCCCTTGACCTGAATTGGAAATTTGTCAAATATTGTGTAAACTGAATTAGAAAACAAGGTTCATGTGGTTATAAATATGTGTTTGTCTAGTTTATGACCCAATTTATATTGATCAATTTGAGACTTAAATGAATGAACTATAGTTGAAACACTTAGTAATTCTCAATCTGTCCTAAAGTAAAAACAGAGCAGAAGATGGTCAGCATGTATAAATTCACTGTAAATTGTACTCATTGAATTGGTAAACCTTATTTATATGTACATAAATATTAAAATATCTAATTTCCAATAAATTTCATTTCAAGTTAATTGTAAATTTGTAGCTTCCGATAAGTTAAATAGAATGCAGACTGTTCAGTTGAAATGAAAATAGGAAACCCACTAAAGGGATTGTTTGGTGATATTTTCAATAATAGGGACTGACTAGAAATTTCTTACAACAACACAAGACAAAAAGAAAGAGAACATTTTCTTACAAGCTAGAGATTTAATTAGCCTATCAATTAAGTAAATTCAAAGTTCTTGTTATTCACTAGGACTTGTGGACTAAATTAAATAAAAATTTGTAAATAAGGGACTAGTCTATAATTTAATAGAAAACCGTATATGATATTGATATAAATAATTTTATTATTATGTAGATCCAGTGAACCTGAACAATCATAGATTGGAACCTAAAAGTTGTGAGTGCTTATTTTACACTGGAGGCACAAGTGAGTATAAACTTGAAATTGAATTCAAATGTGTGTGATATGATTTGTGTTCAAAGTTGTGCTCTTGATATGATAACTTGACCAAATTGGTGACTAGTTGAATTTACGTGATATATATATGCTACATGTTGAAAATGTTTTTATGATTTACAATATGGATATGTTGAGAATGTTTAAATGGTTTGTTGTATGAATATGTTTTGCAATGCCTATTGTTCATATGGAATGTATTGCTTTTACATGGATATTGATTATCATATGTTTCATATGTTGATACATTCATACTGGACTTAATAAAGGCGTTGTAACAATCATGCTTTAGTATTCACAAATTATTACACATGAGACATTCGGGTCATATTCATACAGAAAACCTTTAGGTCATTATCACACAAGAGACCTTTGGGTCATATTCATACAGGAGACATTTGGGTCAATTTTCATACGGTGCTGGCCAGCCAATTACACAGTGACATACAGGAATCCTGGGGCGATACTTGGCTTGTTTGGTCAAAACATATAAAATAGAACACAATGGCATATGCATACGTTTATATGATATTGTTAATCAAATATTTGTTATATGCTTGTGTATACTTGAGTTTGATTTATGATGGTTTATGCTCATTGAGTAGCGACTCATATAAAGTGCTAATATTTTTCCAAGCTTATAGCATCATACAGCTTTGGAAGTTGATCAAGCGTGAGACTGATCAACATATCTAAATGGAGCACATGTTATTCGGCTGAGTCCCACACTCTCTCTCCTCTGCATCATGGTATCATCGTACAAATAGTTTATTCAGCTTGTTCATATATTTTGAATTAAAGTTTTGGTATGTATATCTGGATATGAATGATCTACATGGATGCCTATTCTTGTGACTATAACTACATATTATCGCCCATTAGACAGCCTTTCCGAGGGAATTTTGCAACGAAATTTTGGCAAGTAACGTATTTGAGATCGCTGATCTCAAATCTTTTATCAGAATTTCGAAACTCCAACTTTTAGAATTCGACTTTGGACTAATTCAAAGCAAAACAGACATTTGAAACAAAAAGTCGAATACTATAATCACAATAGGCACCTAGACAGAGAGCAATAATAATTTCAAAACATATTCGAAAAATCATGTATGCTCTAATACCAAAGAAGGAAATGCATACTGATTTAACTAATAAACAGTATATTAAATAGGTTTGACTTACTAACCTCGTCTCAAGCGGAAGCTACCAGCAGAGCAGGACCAGTTTTTATGTTGGTTTCGCGAGTAAACCACGGTTGAGTTGTCGGCGGGAGTGCTCAGCTGTTTCACAGTCTAGATGTCACGCATGATCTATGCAGGATACGGGGTCAAGAGGCTTCAACCTCTCTCTCTCTCCCGATGAGAGGTTTCCCTCTCCTCTCTTTTTGGTGATGGTGGAGTGAATGAATGGAGGAAGAAGCAAAGCTTCTTATATAAGCCTCCAAATGGGCTTATGGACCGATGAGTCTTATGGGCCCATTTTATTCTCAACTCAATTGGGATTGTCAATTGGTCTCGGTTCACCATCTCGATTCACACCTTGACTAGCCGAGTTTGATTCTCCTCAATTGGGCTTGCCAATTAGTCTCGGTTCATACTTTGACCGATCGAGTTCAGTTCACCCGTCATGAACGAACCACTTTTTCCAACATGTACCATCCGCGAGAACCATCAAACACTACAGTTGTTGTTGCCAAAAAATAAAGAAATTGAATTCTTTAGCGAAGTCGGTTTGGATGTACTCTTATATTTCTCTACTTGTGTTTATGCACTGTGTAGTTGACATAGCTATGTATTGAAAATATTCAATTTTGATCGTTAATTATCTTAACAGGATTTGTTTTTCTTCTTAAACTGCACAACAAATTTTATACGCTGCAATTATAAACACTAAAGCTATTTAAAAAATATTGTTTTCTATGAAACGTTATTGGATGTTTCTCAAATAGTAGAATCCTAAGAAATATTGGATATTAGAATTTGTGGCATGATTTTCTTGTCATGCACAATTTTTTTGTGTTGATATTTTTCTTTTTCACTTAATTTTTTAATAGTAAATAATTGTCAAATACTTATAGAACAAATGACTTAGAATTATTTATGAATAAAAAAAGATAAAAATGTTAAAAAAAGTTTCTTCATATTCGTACACTTATATATGTTACAATTATGAGGATTGGGGTGGTAATTTTCGTTTTGGTTTATAAGTTATTAAGGTGAGAACAAGACTTCACTATTCATATATACGTTGGGTTTCTAGTATTTTAAGTTTTTTTTTATAAGTTACTTTTCATGTTTTTGCCTGTCCTTTTCTTTTTTTTTTTCAAAACAAGGCATATTTTATCTCTTTCATTTTTTATATGGTCACAATTTAATTATATTTTATCTATAAAGAACTTCTTTACAAATCAAAGAAAACTGAATTATTCAAGTTTATTTCTTATTATGTTTATTTTCTATCTTGATTTAATTTTTCTATAATTTTCATTTGTTTTTATCTTTGATTTTTCCATCATATTTTCTGTTCGAGTCTTTATTTAGTTTACTATTTGTTTTAATTTGCATTTCTTAGTTTTAAACTTAGTTTATTTAAAAAAATTGAAAATTAAAAAAATAATGAAAATAAAATGACAACTAGTTTGTATTTAAAACAATTGAAAACCAAATAAAAACCATTCATACAAGCAAAAAAAAAGTATGTACGAAACCAAATCAGAAAGTTCATTCCACTAAAAAAAATGAAAACAAATAAAAGGTTATAACATTTGAAAAAACCATATAAAAACAAATAAAAAACCATATTGAAAATCTATCTGCATCATTAAAATCATAAGAAAACTTGTGCAAACGTAATTAAAAGACAGAAATCTCATCCAAAAACAAAAAAAAAGTATTAAAAAACAAAAATAGAAAACTAACTGAAAATCGATTAAAAACCAAATAAATATTAAACAAGCACCAATTTCTAGTTAAAAAGGCCAAATAAACACCAAATGAAACCACTTGTAACAAAATGAACAACAATTCATATTTTATAAATGGAAAATTAATTTCCAAGTATCTGATATATACTTTAATTAATAGGTAAATCATCGTATTTTTAAAATGTTGCATACACATTTTTAAGGTAAAAAATTGGGTTACACTTAAATCCTTTCATCAGTAATCTATTAATATTTCATTAATATGTTGCTGATATGTCTAATTTTTTTGTTTGAATAAAATTTTAAAGACAAAAATATCTTATCTATTTTTTAAGTTCCATCTCCTTGACAAGTCAGCACCATGAAGATCTAACCAAAAGATGTTGATAACAATGAAAACTTCTTGAAAGCATATTCAAACCCTTCCTGAACAGAAAATTTTAGTATCAATGAAAACTTCTTGAAAGCATCATCAGACCCTTCTTTAATTGATTAAAACTAACAACAAAATGATAATAACCCAAAAACACTTTTCCTTGAACACAATACTAAGCATAAATATCTAAATACAACCCACTTAAAAATTTCAGAATTATGCTCTCTCAGTATCATGTGTCGGCTTTGACTTCTTCTTGAACAACCTAGAAAACTAAAACATTAAGTCTCTTTAGAGACAGAAGAATCAAACAATAAACCTAAACCAAGAATAAACCTAGAGGGTTCCTACTAAACTACTCCAAAGACAAACAATATACTAAAGGATTGGATCTCTAAATACAACCAACCCAAAACATGCCTTCAAACTCAGAATCTAGGATCTACATTAAGATTCTGTCACCAAACCGCAAGTGATTCTCACCCCATCTTCTACTTCTCACTGAACCACAAGCAATCTTAGGTGGGCTCTTATCTCGTTTTGGGTTTCGAATCTGAGGTGGGTTCAAACCCAAAATCTGTTTTGTCCCCCTTCTTCAATAAAAGATAATAGAGAGGTCGAGTGGGTTTGGTGGTGATGAGTGAGGCGGAGAGCAGCAGCGTGGAGCTGTTGGCGCTAACAGAGGCACCGAAAAATCGTTGTCGATGGGTTTTGTCTATCGGATGCGCGTTGTTGGATGTTGATCTAGAGAGAGGAGAGAGAGATGGACGTCGGACCTTTAGTTTGGTTTTAATTTCGCCGGTGAGTCCTCGGATCAATTCTTGGACTGGGTCAGATGCCACCGAGGTGCAGAGTCCAAACGTCATTGATGCATAATGGGAAGCCAAGCAAGACATGGCCTTCCCCTATCAATATCCCTTTCTTTCTCTCTGTTAGCTATCAAGGTTGGATCTTTTAGATTAGACAAGTCACCGAAGGCAGCAGAGAAGAGCATAGAAATGACTTGATTTTGATTTCTTGGTTCTGCGTTTTTTGGGGAAATTGATTTGGAATTGGTTGAGTGATTTAGATAGAGGGTTTGGATCTGGTAAGGGGAGCGGCGGAGATTGGTAGTGATTTTGATTTGGATGTCAGTGATGAGTTGGTACTTGGTAGTGGCAGCTATTATTTCTATGTTTTGCTTTTTTGGAATTGGGATTTGTTTCCATTTCATTAAATTCTTTTGTCGATTTTGATTTCAAAAAAAGTTAGTTTTTCAGATCTTGTTTTCAGATCTAGAAATGAAAAAGAATCTCATGGTGAAGATAGAGAACGAGAGAGGATTAGGGTTTGGAGAGGGTTGAGAGAGAAGATGAAAAAACGAGAGATGATTTAGGGTTGTATTTCGATCGAGAGTGAGAGCAAATGAAGATTGGCTGTGGATGTTCAATTTAAGGAAGGGCAACTAGGAATTTTCTCTTTTTCGCTTATTCTGCCAATCAAAATTAAGTTTCAAGAACGTATATCTACATTTAAAAAAAATAAAAATTAATTTACTAATTAGTGTATATCTCAGAGATTTTGGAAATCAATTTTTCTATAAATTTGACTTTTAATGAAATGAGAAATAAAAAATTTAGGTAGACGATATTGATTATTGTAAATCTAGAAATATTTTTTACAAAATCTGAAATTGGCAATTGCTTGTTCTCAAGCATGCTTCAAATCTTCATCTATGCTCGAAACCATTTCCAAAAATTGCGATCCTGCTTTTTAGCGGTGAAATTCAATCAATGTCGAATTGATGATCCATTAGATTTCAATCACATGGCTTTGCTATCTCTATTTTCAATCATTTGGTATTTTATTAGTTTTATTTTGGTTTTTTTATAATCAGTTGTTGTTTGTTTGTTTTTGTCATTTAGCATTATTTTGTATTCATTTGGTATTATTTTGGTTTTTATTTGTTATATACTTATGTTGGTATTTTCTTGTGCTTGGTGCTGTAGAATATCATTTGATATTCATTTAGTATTTTGTTAATTTTCAATTAGTTTTATTTTCAGTGAGTTATTATTTGGTATTTGTTTAGCTTTTTTTTTTTCATTTTTCCATTTTCTTTGTCCACGAATGTTATTTGGTATTTTTTGTTTTCATTTGGTAAATATCCATGGGTTGTTATTTGGTATTCTTTTGGTGCTTTTTTCATTGGGTTTTAATCCATCTATAAAATGTTATTTGATATTCATTTAGTGTTTTTTAATTTTCTTTTATGTTTATTTTGGTGTAGGAAAATGGAGAGAGTGAGTAAAGGCCAACAAAGTTATTATTAATATTGATTGAAGGAATATAATATAGTATGTTTGAGTTACCAACCTAGATTCCAGCAGAAGTACGATCCAACCAGCAGCGAACAACGGAAGTCAGGATCAAATTTAAAGTTGGCCTCACGAGCAAATCACGGTCGGGAAGTCGACGGGAGTGCTCGTCTATTTCACAACCTAGATGCCACTACGAATCTAAACCAAATGGAGAGAGTGGCGACATGGAGGAGTGAAAGAAGCTCTCTTTTCTTTCTTTCCCTCTCTCTCTCTTTTCTCAAGTTAGTGTGTGTAGGATGGAAGAATGAAATTCATTCTTTCATTCTTCATATATATAAGCCTTTAATTGGGCTTAAGGGCCTAATAGGCTTACCACATGGGCCTTATGGACCCATCTTAATTAGGCTCGGTAATTGATCTCAGACCATCGTCTCGGTTCATATCTTGATCGAGTCATGGGTGAACCACTTTTTTCAACATCTCCCTCTCGCACATGACGGTGTGGTACATCATCATGTGACGTGGTTAGTACTCACGTAACCATGCTTAATCATTTTGTCATACAGGCAAATAGACCGCACAACCAGCATACGATAAAAGCATAATTGTTACACCTGTAAGGGATATATAACAGCTCATAACTCAATCCTGCCAGTAGACGTCTTTTTGTAAAATGGATCTATTTTACCAAGGTATATGCAACAACAGCATAATCTGTCGGAACGTGTGCCTTCTCCTAGTTCGTAACCACACAATCGCTGCTTTCAAATTTCTCGATCTCACGAAAACTTTACTTATAGTTCACACATCATGTGACATACTACATGAGAGCGAGCTAAGCGAACTTTTAAGACTAATGCGAACACATCTAGAAACAAACTTTCCCTCTTACACCAGACAATTCACATAGCCAAGTTTATTTGTCCAGCTTAACACGCTTGGTCGAATCAATTATGATCATTAACGACAAGCTAAAGTAGTCATACTCAACTACACATTTTGAATGTTTTAAAGGTTCTAAGGGTAGGTAGTACCGAGAACCACATGTTCATGGCAGGATCTCACACTAGGAAAAGTTAGATCATTTATCAATCTTTTCCATTTCCATGATCGTGTATATAGCACACATGGTATGACCATGTTAGAGAGCACATTTTTATACAACATTCTTAACACCACACAAAAACTTTGGTTACGATGCATTTCGCCAGTTAATAAATCAAAAACTCATTATTTAATCAAGTTCTTACTTAACTTAAATAATTTCTATGCTAATCCTATCTTAATTCATTATCAAACAACTTGACTCTAATCATTTCATCTACAATCAGAATCTCAGACTTATCCCACGTCCATCAACAATCAATTTTCAGCATCAAAATCAAGTTTCTAGAGGAACGTACATGAACTAGAAATGATTTTTGTCACGACTCATTCCCGGAACCATGACCGGCATACGAGGTGAACCGTCTATGAGAGCTTGACTCATCTCACACACATGCCTACATAGTATAGAACTTCTACCCAAATATCATATTTAAAGAAATATGAAAAACAAATAAAAGTATAATATTTGTTTATTAAAACAAAATATATATAATATTAAGTGCTGAAGTTATTTCAAATTAAAACATTTGAAATGTCAAAAATATTAACAAAAACAAAACACCTTCCACAGGAACCCGGTGTGAAGCACCTAACAATTCACACCAACGGGGCCCGATCGAAAGGGCACTGACTGCAACGTCAGAATACCTCACTGAGCATCAAATGTGAAAGATTTTAGTCCTCAAAAATCACTTGCACGATGATAATAAACAAGGACAAAACAAAGAAAATGGGTCAAACCCAGTGAGTGAGAGACAACACTCCAGATTGTCTCATACATACCTCACAAAGACTGTTTTGAAAATAGTTCAAAATACCACATGCAGATATAACCCGCATATATACATATGTATACACGCTACATATGTAATAGCGATTCAAAACTATTTTGAAATCGTTTGCAACCAAAGCAACAGCATGCACAAAATTCTTCTGAAACTAAACCAGAACCTTTCAAAAATCTTTCCAAACCTTATCAAAGTTGTCATGTTTTCAAAACCAAAGAAAAATCTTTCAAAAACCGTCTTATCTGATCGGAGATTTCAAAATAAAACCCTTTTAGGTTGTACTCAGTACTTCAGAAATGTAAAGCCCTTTTACAGAAAACTCTTATCAGAGTTCAAAACTTCGCCACGTAGGCATTATTTTCTAGAATATTTTCAAAATAATTAAAG
>CAODLS010576898.1:0-11301 GCA_948243855.1 Flueggea neowawraea | reverse complement strand
GAATGCAATGATTTCTGGCTATGCAAAGAATGGGCATGCTGAACAAGCTGTGGAGCTGTTTCAACAAATGATAAGCAAGAAAGTTAAACCAGATTCTATTACCGTGACTTCCAGTATCTTGGCCTCTGCCCAAATGGGTTCTCTTGGTTTGGCTAGATAATTTGATTTTTATGTCTGTAGCAGTGAGTTCAGAAATGATGTTTTTGTCAACACTGCTCTAATTGACATGTATGCAAAATGTGGAGCTTTAGATTTAGCTATCAATATTTTTGATAGAACACGAGATAAGGATGTAGTTGTGTGGAGTGCAATGATCTTAGGATATGGATTACATGGCCAGGGGAAAAAATCTATTGATCTTTTTCATGCAATGAGACAAACTGGGGTATATCCGAATTATGTTACCTTTGTTGGTCTCCTAACAGCATGCAAAAATTCAGGACTTGTACAAGATGGATGGGAACTTTTCTACAGCATGAAAAACTATGGCATTGAACCGCGCCATCAACATTACGCCTGCATGGTTGATCTTCTTGGAAGTGCAGGCCATTTAGATAGAGCTTATAATTTTATTAGGAGTATGCCAATTGAACCTGGTGTGAGCATTTGGGGATCTCTCTTGAGTGCATGCAAGATTTATCGCAATGTGAAGCTGGGAGAGTACGTTGCCAAGCAGCTTTTCTCATTAGACTCCGATGACACAGGGCATTATGTTCAGCTGTCAAATCTCTACGCTTCAGCTGGCTTTTGGGATCATGCTGCAAAGGTGCGAGTCTTGATGAACGAGAAAGGACTGAGTAAAGACCTCGGGCATAGTTCAATTGAGATCAATGGAAAACCCGAAGTATTTAGATTTGGAGACAAGTCACATCCAAGAACAGAAGATATCTTTAAGGAGCTTGCAGTGTTGGAAAGAAGGCTAAAGGAAGTTGGTTTTGTCCCTCATACAGAGTCTGTTCTGCACGATCTGAGTCATGAAGAAACAGAGGAGACACTTTGTAATCATAGTGAGAGGATAGCAGTTGCTTGTGGGCTTATCAGTACTCACCCTGGAACCACTCTTCGGATAACAAAAAATCTTCGAGCGTGTCTCAACTGTCATACAGCAATTAAGTACATCTCAAAACTCGTGAATAGAGAGATAATTGTCAGGGATGCACATCGTTTTCATCATTTTGCAAATGGAGTTTGCTCTTGTGGGGATTACTGGTGATGATGATGGCTACAACTTCATTGTTACCAATATTTACTGTATTTATGGTGTGGACTAATTGTTATTAAGGTGCCAATAGAACATAAAAAAAGGAAGACTATTGAAGGCTTTGAGGACATCTTTATCAACTAGATCATATTACACGCCTTTTGCTACAGAACTGGTGGCTTAAGGTACATAGCTCTTTTGCTCCATTATGAAACTAGGTATTCCATTTGTACAGCTTTACAGTTCAATAGACTGGAAAGTGTGGGGTAACTTGAGTGCTGTTGAACCATTACATCATTTGATCTGCTTTCATGTTTTAATATTCAACTATTAGGAAAAAAGGCATATCTCAATGTGTTAATTTGACATCCGGAAATATTTTGGGCATGATAGATGCAGAAACTGTTGCACAGATGAGATAGTGATTAGAAGTACTTATTTCCATTCACTAACTTGGTCTGAGGTGCCAATATGATTGTTAATTGGCAATCTTGATGAATCTTGTGATTTTCTCCAGGAAGCATATCTTGATACGAGCTAAGATATATATTTTCTTGAAAAGTCAAGATATGTTAATAAAAAGCCACGTAACTTCTTGTTTTTGTGGATTTCAATTTTTTTTCAATGAACATTGGAAATATTGAAAAGATGAGAATGAGACATTTTTATTGTTGATTTCAACCTTGGAAAGTTCGTATTTCAGCCAAAGTTACCCATTTTCTTCTCCTATTTTCTTGTGTTATCTCACTATTGTTTTTATATGAAACTTTATTAGTCAATGTACTGTTAGAATTGAGGCTTCACATGACTTCTTTTGTTGCATGTAGCTGGAGTTTGAAGTTCCCACCAAAGAATGTTTTTCAACAGTGATGCTC
Source organism: Flueggea neowawraea (assembly GCA_948243855.1). Lineage (NCBI taxonomy): Eukaryota > Viridiplantae > Streptophyta > Magnoliopsida > Malpighiales > Phyllanthaceae > Flueggea > Flueggea neowawraea. The sequence goes on along the minus strand of CAODLS010576898.1, from coordinate 9,225 downwards.
AGCTTGACATATAGATCAACAAACAATGTATATCTCCAAGCCTGGCGATGTTGATTACCAATATTCATTTCAACATAGGCCCACCATATAATTACTTTTGCAGTTCCTATAATTTGAATGAAAGTTTTGTATTCACTCTTTTATTTTCAGTCTTTAACTTTGGCATTCATTTTCCAGGACATCTCATCTGAAGACTTAAGCCGATAATTAGCAGCATGCCAAATCTGAAAGAAGTGAAGATAAAGGTGATTTTGACAACAGAAATTTGAACTTCATTTTTTTTTTCACAATTTCACAAAAGCAAGCAGTTGTGTTGGAGAAGATTGTGAGAGTTCCAAATAAAGCAGGTGAAAACTTTTAAATCCCTGCATAATTCTTTTGTAGAAAGGAGCACGCAAGATCATCTTCACGAAAGTGAAGTATTGGCATTCTTCATTTTGCAAGTTCTTTTAGGTGGTTGTAATCAATGAAGTTAGATTCACTCTTCTTTTTGCGATAGCTTTTCTGTTTGACAGTGGTAATATTGTCTAGACTGACTGAATAAAATAGTTTAGGGAAAGTATTGACCCTAAACCCTAAATATTCTGAAGCTGGCGATAAATTGGATTATATATAATATTATTAGTCAACTTTTTAAAATCTTATATGAAAAACATATATGTGTATGCGAAACTGATTGCGTTGTTCTTTTCCTTCTCCAAGTAAAGAAAAAAAATCTGTAGTTGACCAGTTGCCAGCCATATGGCAGACCCAACAACCACCATCGCCACGGCGGCCTCTCCTCCACTGAGCCTGAATGACCTACCACAAGACATCCTCCTTCACAGCCTTTCCTTCCTCCCCACCAAATCCTCAATCCAAGCTTCCTTAATCTCCCGTAAATGGAGAAATCTCTGGTCCCACCTCCCTCTTCTCCACTTCCCCAACACTTCCGCCACCGCTCCACGCGCCGCCTCGGACTTCATCAACCAAACACTTCTACGCCGTGACCCCTCCTTCCCACTCAGCAAATTCCACCTCCAGTTCCCCTTCACCGACAGCAGCTACTCGTCCTATGTGGACTCATGGGCCTGCTACGCCATACTTTACCATGCTTCTGAACTCACCATCGATCTCTTCGTGGGCACGCAACCACTAGACCATTTAAATTACCTGTATTTCTTTCCAATGTTTCTCCTAAAGCACAGCAACGTTGAAATCTTGACGCTGGTGAAATGCCACGTCAAGATTGTCCCAATAAGTTCGTTAAATACAGTTACTCTTGATCAAGTTTTTTTGACGGACGAGATGGTTCGTGGATTGGTCTCGGGGTGTGTGAACTTGGAGCGGTTGCCCCTGCAATACTGTTTCGGGATGAAGTGTGTTTTAAAGCTCAAGAAGTTGTGTCTTAATTTTTTTACGAGAAATGACGGCTCTGTTGAGGTTTGTTGTCCGAACCTTGAATCGCTGGAGATGATTGGTTATGAGGTGCAGAGTTCTTAGTTGAAGCTGCCGGGTTTGGTGGAAGCCACTGTTTTCTTTCTGCATAAAATGGAGTTCTTTCGGCGTTGGAGTGAGGTTGTGAGGTCACTAGGTCACGTTCAGTGGCTCACTCTGCAGAATTGGTGGTTTAAGGTAATCAATCCTTGGCCAGTTTTCTGGTTTGCTCTGCTTTAGTGCTTTTGATGTTAGTTTTCTTTTTTCTTAATCAAAACTTCGATCTTTTATTACCGGAAACGGCTCAGGACTTATAAGCTACAAGCCTTTCGATCCTTCTGATGCTAGTTTAGTTGTTACTTTTGTTGCTTCTGGGTTTGGTAGTTGATTGTTGAAATTAATATTAATAGCTAAACAATTTTATTTTTGAAAATTCTGAATTGATTGTATCCTACCTTGACTATACATAGATCACAATGTATCATTACAATTATGAAATATAACATTTGTTACTCATTCCTGCATAGTTTTTGGAAAGAAACAGGACAATAGCTGTCAATTCTGCATTTTTGTTCGATCTATAGCTGTCAATTATGTATCTTGGGTATATGTTAGATAGAGATAGATAGGGCAATTGGGTTTTAATATGTTTGAGCCTCTTGATTGTTGAATTATCTTTACTGAAATTAACCTAGTACGATTGGTGTGGATTCTGTTCCTGAACTTCCAGCCCGTACTTCAACTTGGTTCATGTTCTCAGTTCTCACTATTCAAGCATTTATTTTGTGTCAAACATTTATATGTTTCCTCTCTGTGGTCTTCATTCGCAGTTTCAATCCTGTAAGGATTTTTTCTCTGGAAATTTCATCCTCAACAATCTCAAGCATATAGAGCTAAGAACAGGATACTCAATCTCGGATGTGCTTGGTATAGCCGCATTGCTCGAACATTCGCTGAACCTTGAGACAATGGTCCTAGATTATCTTTGTAAGATAGATGATAATGTAAGCGTCTCATCCTAATTCCTGCAATTTCAACAGTAATAATGCATAAGTCAATAACTCCTAAACTTGAAGATGCTAATCTTTAAATGCTGCTATTTTGCTCATCTGGAAAGCATCCTAGAAGATTTTCTGAATAGACCACTCGGTTTTACGATACCAAATCTGAAGCTAGTGAAAATAAAAGATTTCAGGGCAGTCGACATTATGGCTTTTCTAGTGAAAGTTCTGATAGTGCATGGACCAGTTCTTGACAAGGTAATTCTGGTTCCTCCGATGATGGGTCAGACAGTAGTTCCTCCAACTATACTATATAGAGACATTAAAGAGGCAAAGCTTACCGAAGATCTTGTGCAGAAGATCAGTTTTAAGGAAGTCATAGATGGGTACGGTGTCTGCATTTAGGAGTAAGTCTGTGTTTATTGATTAGAAAGCTGTGTGGATCAACAATAACGTAACTAGCAATGTCAAAGAATGTTTATTTTTCCAATTAGGTTACACCTTGAATGAAAAATGTATGCCGTAATTTCGTTTTGTTATATTAAGCAACAGGCAATCGCATGATTTGCCCTATTGGTGGAACATTGGATGGCAGCAAAGCTAAGTGGGTTTGTCATTTCTCATTTGAATCACCTCATACGAACTGCCATAGGCTGCTGTTTCTGTGGAGATTTTAATAAGACAATGTGTCAACGGCGTTGAAATTGTAAAACTGTGTTTGGGAGAGTCAATCGTAATTTTAAGTGTTTGATAATGAATTAAAACCTACGATTCACAAGTTGAGAGGCACTCTAATGGAATGCAACCATTGCCTAATTCAGTTCGATCTTGAAATTGGAATGTTGCGTCGGAGGAGATTCAGGGAAAAAAAAGACAAACCAAATATAAATGTCAAATTGACGGTTTAATTTCGTTGCTTAATTCATTCTCCAAACGGAGAGAAATCAGAATCACTATTTGATCAAATAGTGCGGGCCAAATGACAAACACCGCCACCACTCCTCCATCGAGCTTTAACGGCCTACCACAAGACATCCTCCTCCACATCCTCTCCTTCCTCCCCACCCAATCCGCAATCCAAGCTTCCTTAATCTCCCATACATGGAGAAACCTCTGGTCCCACCTCCTCTTCTCCGTTTCTGCGACATCTCCGTCACTCCCCGTGCCGCCTCCGCCTTCATCCACCAAACCTTCCTTCGCCGTAACCCCTCCTCCCCTCTCCGCGAATTCCACCTCCAGTTCGCCTTCACCGACACCCTCTACTCCACCCATGTCGATTCATGGGTCATTTACGCCGTCCTTCGCCAGGCTTCTGAACTCTTTATCGATTTCTTCACCGGTATGCAACCACATGACAACGACAGTTTCTATTACTTTCCAATGTTTCTATTAAAGCAAGGGAATGTTGAATCCTTGACGCTTGTGAGATGCTATATCGAAGTGTCCCCCTCAAGTTCTTTAAAAACAATTAGTCTTGATGAGGTTTATTTGACGGACGAGATGGTTCGTGGGTTGGTTTCGGGGTGTGTCAACTTGGAGTGGTTGTCTCTGGAGTACTGTTACGGAAATAAGTGTGTGGAAATCCATTCTTTGAAGCTTAAGACATTGGTCCTTAATTTTTTTAACAATGATGATGTTGATGGGTCGGTTGAGGTTTGTTGTCCGAACCTTGAATCGCTGGAGATGATTGGTTTTGAGGTGCATAGGTATGAGTTGAAGCTTCCTGGGTTGGTGGAAGCCAGCGTTTTCTTTCTGCATAAAATGGAGTATTTAAGGTGTTGGAGTCAGGTTGTGAGGTCACTTGGTCATGTGCAGCGTCTCCTTGTGCAGAATTGGTGGTATAAGGTAATCAACCTTTGGCAAGCTTTTTGGTTAACTTTGCTTGTGATGTAATTTTAGTTTTTTTCTGCATTAGCTGCCTCTGAGAATCGAATCTTCAATCCATACTGCTGGAGATTTCTGCAGTACTAGATTACAAGCCTATTGTTGCCATTGATGTTAGTTTTGTTGTTGCATTTCTTGCTTGTGGGTCTGGTAACCTGGTAGTTGATGTTAATGAGCATGTATGTTAATAAGCATGTTTTGAGATAAAATAAGGGCATCAGTTGGTGGAAACTAATACAAGTAGCTATATTTTTTCTGAAAATATAGAATTGATTGTCTCCTACCTTGATTTTATTGTACTTAGAACACAGTGTATCATGAGACTTGTGACATTTGTTACTCATTCGGGCATACTCTGCCTCTTGACAATGAATTAGAATATAGTTTCTGAAAAGAGACAGAATTGTTAAGCTATATGTTAGGCATTTGTTTCTGATAGATTGTCTATTACTTTGTCGGATTGAGATAGATTGCACAAATGAGTTCTGAATCTGCCGAATATACCAAAAACAAATATGTCGTGAAATAATTGATCTTCCAGCATAACCAGTGTGCACGTGAACTTTGGTGGAAGTTCTATTCTTTGCTTTACTGAAATTAGCCAAGTGTGGCAACAGTTTTCTCTGAGGATTTTGTTCCTGCGTGTTTTGACATACTTCAACTTGGTTCATGTTCTCGCAATGTAAGCATTTATTTTGTGGAGAAGTATAATAAACATTTATATGTTTCTAATCTGTTGTCTTCATTCACAGGTTGAGACCTGTAAGGACTTTTTTTCTGGGAACTTCATCTTCAACAATCTCAAGCATATAGAGCTAAGAACAGAATACTCAAAATTGGATCTGCTTGGTATAGCTTTATTGGTTAAACATTCACCGAACCTTGAGAAATGTTCCTAGGTTATCTCCGCAAGATGGATGATAACGTGAGTCTCTTCCTAATTCCTGCAATTTCAGGCATTGTAATGCATGAGCTGATAACTTTCGAACATCGAGATGCTAATCTTTCAATCTGCTATTTTGTTCATCAGGAAAGCATTCCCGAAGAGGTTTCAAATAGACAAATCAATTTCATGGTGCCGAAACTGAAAGTGGTGACAATAAAAGATTTCAGGGCAGGCGACGATATCTCCTTTCTATTCAAACTTTTGATAGATCATGTACTGTTTCTTGAAAAGATAATTTTGGTTCCTCGGATGATAGGTGACATATTGGTTCCTCCCACTACAGTATATGTAGGCATTGACAGGGCAAAGCCTTCCAAAGATCTTACTAAGCAGAATGTTATTTTTAAGAAAGTCGTAGTTGGGTACAGGATCTGTATTGAAGAATAAGTCTTAACACGCATTGTAAAACAGAGGGTATGTTTGTTCCTTTTTTTCATTTCCATTTCATGTTTTGTCACAACGCAAACTTCATATAACTTGCTGCAAATGTTTGGCTGCTCTTTCTTACCACTTGTGGGTGTTTTGAGGCGCATCATTTGTCATTTGAATCACACATATTTGAAAGGCACTGTTCTGTAATGCAACCATTTGGAAGCCATTCCCAATCTAGTTCGATCTTCAGTGGCCTCATTGTGCAGAAATCAATACTTTAACAGATTTTCACTAACCAGTCTAATTATGTATATATTTATTGATCAATAACTTTTCTTAGCAATGTCAAAGAATGTTTTTTAAATTAAGTTACACCTTGAATGGAAAATTTAAGCCGCAATTTGGCGGGAAAGGGGTAGAGTAGAATGAGAGAGGAGAAGGAACTATGGGCCACATAACAAAGTACACTTTTTCAATTATTTAAATTTAACAGTATTAACTGTCACCACATATCAAATCCTGGCCAAAGAAACCATAACTCGTGCACACCCCTATGCTTCACAATTTTCCAGAACCAAGTAGCAAATTGGTTTCAATCAAGAGAAAAGAATAATAGAACTTCCGCAGATGAGCTGATTGATTATAAATTGAAAAAATTATAAAAAGATGATACACTTGGACACTGAAATGGCACTTCTATATTGGAACCAACAGGTTGAAGAAAGCCGATGACCCTTTTGAAACATCAATTTATCTGAAACTCTACATTTTTTACGATGAATTATGAAGCTCAGACAATTCAAAACCCCTGGAAATCCCATGAACGATGAACTTTTCCGATGATACTATTTCTCGTGCTACAATCTCCACGCCGTTAATTGTCAATCCAATTGTGATATTATTGGCAATCTCAAGATTTCGAACTTGAAGGCAGAGTCCTTAATACTGCTTTATCAGGCAATGAAGAAAGTTCAATGTAAGTGACCCTTGTAGGCACTATATGAGACCTTACAATCTTCTCAAGCATTGTCTCCGGAGACATTACAAATGCAAACTCTGGTGGTGTAAAGATTGTAACGGAGTCCACTCTCTCGTAGTCCTCCAGAATCCAATCAAGAACTAAATTGAGACCAATCGCGAATGAGACGAATCCATTAGAGATTAAAAAACGTACAATTCTTGTCCATTCAATCATGTTCTTGGAATCACCAACATCAAGAACCGGACTTGAATTAACATTACATGCAGGAGCCTGAATAGGGTCCCAATTCTTGAATAAATCTTGAGACTTTATGGAAGAAAAAGGTCCAAGAACGCCATGAATTGCAACATTCACATCAAGAAACAAGTCCCGAGGATGTGAAACCACAACATGGTTGATCTCTGCAACTCTCTTTTCCGCATCAATCTTGGTAGCAGAAACGTATTTCTGATAAAGAAGTGTAGGGAAGCAAGAACCTTGAGGGCTTTTGAGGAGGTCAGATAAGGCGAGTCTTGAAGGAGAGGTGTGGTATCGAAGTAAATGTTTAAGAAACCAAGGATGAAGAGAAGCAGGAGTGGAGATGTTGAAGGCAGAGTCTTTGATGGCAAAGATGGTCGCTTTAGGAGATGAAAGGAAGGTTTCAGGGGAGATTTGGAGAAGGGTCGCGACAATGTTGAAACCTGAAGATCTAAGAGTTCTTGAAGCGTTGAATGGGAGTTGGTGGTGGTGGAGGAGGCTCAAGGGACTTGTTGGTTTAGATGGCGGTGGTGTTGAGTTGGGTGGGGAATGTAGAGAAGTGGAGATTGCAATGAAGGCCAAGACCAGTGAGAGGGTGAAGTAGATTGGTGCGTGCCACCAATGAGAACAAGAAGATGAAGCCATTGATGATGTTGAGAAAGATTTGCGATGCAATGTCAAAGTGGTTGCAAGGAAGACATGGAGGGAAATAAGAATGAAGCAGAATTCTTCCCAAAGCGAACACAGGAGTTTGATTTTGATATGAACAATTTGTGAGATTGCATTTGTATTTATTTCAGGCTTAATGGGTTTGTATTTGTGGTTTGAAACATTGGGCCGAGAGAATCAAAGCCCATTTATAGGCCCTTTCAACAATTTTTGTTCTGCGTTTTTTTAAAACAAAAAATGGGAAAATTACATGCGTAGCACCCCATTTTCCTTTCCAATACGATATTCTCATTTTTAAATGGACGACTATTCTCTTTAACTTTTGCTTCAGAGTTCCGAATAATTTATTTTTTCCTTTCAATTTCTCTTTTTCTTTCTTAAAATTTTCCCAACTGATTCATTGCATTTTCTCTCTTTTCTACTTAAACTCTTTGTTTTCTTTCTTCCTCTCTCTCCTCTCCATTGTCTTCTTTCAATGTTTTATGTCTTTCTCGTCCACCACCCTCCCTCCGCCTCACTGTCATGACTCGAGATTGAACTATGACCGGTGTACAATGCGAATCGAACCGTAGACCTGGCTCATCCGACATAAACCTCGGATAATCAAAATATTTACCTATTTTATTTATTAAAACATTCATTAAACAATTCAAGAAACATCAGATATATAAAATATATTTCTATATAAATGTATAACAAAATAATATTACTATACCAAAATGAATGTAAAAATATTTGTAAGTAAATCCAGGTGACAAAATACAAAATATACTCAGTAATCTACTAATATTCTAGTGTGGAGCTCTAATACAAAAAATATAAGAACCTGACGAAAAGGGCACTTACTAAATGTAGGATGGTGCCTTAATAAGATCATGATGTTGGACGATTGATGGCTGTAAAAAATTCCGAAATGTTAAGCAACAAAAGAGAGTGAGAATACTCAATAGGGACAATACTCTAGAGCGCATCTAGGATCTTACATAAACTGTTTTGAAAACGTTTCTAAAAAATACTGCATGCACGTATATACTGATATAGTATTAACATATACACGTATACATATACTCATATAAATTTGAAACATTTTACAAAAGAGTTTGCATACTCAGTAGACAACATGCAATCATACCATTCATATACATATATAGCCTATCTGACTATCAGACATGGGACCTGACAGAGCTTAATTCCCTAACTGACTATCTGATTGTGGACTACTGCCACCTGACCCGTGTGTCTAGACAGACACACAATGTTACCACCAACCCTAGTAACTAGGCCTTTATTGATCAATGGTATGCTAAAGACTACATATCTTCGTAGCTAAGGTGTCCTCGAGTCAAACATATTATCCAAATAATTCTTAGCAAGCAAGTATACATAGCAGATAGATTTTTCGGATAATATATTGAATATTTCTTAATATATACTAATTATCTTATTTCATAATTCACATAACAAATTTTAAGATTTATCGATCCTTTAATTAGTCAAATTTATCTAGCAAGTCTGAGCATATCAAAATCATATAGGTTAGGAAAAAGACAACCTATATGTCTAAAATGGCATCTAACTCACCTGGATGTTCAGAAACTGAAGGTCCAGTCAAGCACCAATAGTGGTTGGCTAGTCACCATGATAGAAACACGAAGCTGAAAACAGACAGATTATATCAAAGGGAGTCAATATACTGTATTGTAGCAATTACGAAAATG
>CAODLS010576858.1:0-10356 GCA_948243855.1 Flueggea neowawraea | reverse complement strand
GTAAGAATCATCTATTAATCTCTTCTTTTCTTTAGTTCGCGTTGCATTTGGGCATTCTAGGGTTCCGACCAAACTTGGGATTTGGTTCGGATCTTTCTATTTCTGATGGAATACGAGTTAATGGGAGTTAGATTATGGTTGTTTAAGACCTGTAGCTTGAAGTTTAAGCATCGGTTTTGTGGGATTTGGTGTTTGAACCAAATGGGTTTCTTTACAACTAAGGTTTCGGGTTTTGTTAAATTTCTTGTCAAAATGTTTGAACCAAATGGGTTTTGTGGGATTTGGTGTTTGAACCAAATGGGTTTCCTTCCATGACTACCAGGGTTGTCGGTATCCATGTTGCCCCGATCAGGCACATGATTTGTTTATGATAGAGACAGGTCCTCATCACTATGGCTAGTCCACACTTTTCGTGATATATGGCAGAGTCCATATCACGTTTGTTTAGTCTCATATCGCTTGTACATGTTTTGACATGAAAATGATCATTTAAAATCTTAAATGATTTTAATACGCCTTCGTGTATGTTGTTTGCTGTGATTGCAAATGGTTTCAAAATGGATTTTCGAAAAGCTATTATTGTATAGCATATATATTTATATATACCTATGAATACTGCTTGTGGTATTTGAGAACTGTTTTCAAAACAGACTCTGTGAGGCACGTATGAGTCTCTCTGGAGTGTTATTTCTCACTGGAATTCACCCCCGTTTTATTTTTTGTTGTGGATGATTCTATCTTCCAGGTGCACAGATTTTGGCTTCAGCATACATTCTGCATCTCGGACACCCGTGAGGAGACATTTTGGTTAGTGATGCCTATTGTTCGGCTTTCTTTTATTTTATAGAGCTCCGTACTAGATTACTGTGGGGAGTTGAGTTGTATGTATACTCTGACATATTTATTGTATTTGGTTTTACCAGAGTATATGATTTGTATACATTTAGTGTATATATATATATATATATATATATATATATATATATATGGTTTTTAATTATAAAATATTTTTCTAATAAATGTTTTGGAAAATTAAATGATGGGTAGCAATTATGATTCTTTGGAAGGCTTGTGTGGGATGGGTCGGGCTTCCATAGACGGTCCGCCTTGTACGCTGGTCATGGTCCCAAGAATGGGTCGTGGCATAAACGTTGCAATCTTTCCCCACGCACACGAAAAATTGTAGAGAAAAGTTACATTTAGCTACAATTTTATTTTCGTAGCAAAAGAAAACGTAGGCAATAAGCATTTTTCTTGTAGTGCTTCTTTTATTTCACATTAACCTATTTCAATTAATTCTATATTCATTTTTAATATGAACTATTATAATTTCAACATTTTTATTTCATTTTAAAATCCAATGTCAATATTTAGTATATTTAGAACTTACATTTCAGTGTTGTAAATGTAGATTTCAAAATGTCAGAAGATATTATTGAAAGTATTTCGTCATCACAATTTAAGCATATTAAAGAACTTCAAATCTTAGAAAAATAATGGCACACACAAGTTTTGGATATTCGGGTTGGAATGATAGGGCATTATTCTAGTAACAGTGACTGTGGAAAATATTTAAAAATTATCTTGGTGGGTAATGAGGTTAGTTTTATTTACGGTTATTAATTTTAAATTTTTAAACTAATTTAATTTACTAACTTCTTGTTTTTTATATTTATTGTAGGGAACAAAAATACAAACATTGATGTTCAATGAAACTGCTGATAAATTTGATGAAACTTTTATGAAAGAATATACTTATACAATTGCTAATGGTGTCGTAAAATAGGTTTCTCCTTCAAAATTATTCAAATTATTTGCAAACACAACAATCACATGCAATACATGTGTCCAGAAACCTAGCCACTTAAAAAAATTAGCACCTACTTTAAATATATAAAATTTAAATATCATAATTGTTATTTGCGAATATATAAGATTGCAAACTAGCAACTTTAAATATCATAATTGTAATTATTATAACATTCAAGATTAATTGCTAAAACTTAAACACGGTTGCGTCAATCACATCATACAATTAGTTGCCCCCAAAATGCATACAATTTCGCAGCATCTATTCATCAATTAGCACCTAATTATTCATGTATATGATATGTTAGTTTCCAAAATATTCATCAGAATATTAGGCTCATGTTTTACACTATTGGAGTTTACTTAAAGTTATAAGACTATATATGTATGATTTTACTTATTTATTTGCAGCTGTGTGACTGCGGTTTGGTTTTGATAGTTAAAAAGAATAATTAATTGCAAATGAATCACAAATAATGAATTTAAAAAATATTATATTATCATATTAAATTTGCGAATAATCGCAAATTGCAGCTCAATTGCAAACAAATTAAACGGTTTTTGCAATTTAACAGTTGAAGGTTACACCACTAGAAGCACACCATCACTCATGCATCTAGAGAGTCTAAAATGGTAGCTCATTGGTTGGCCTGTAGGGGTCTGGATAATCCCGTTTGTAATCTTTCTTGGCATGACATGCCTCGTAGTCTCAATATACTTTTGTACGTATTTTGGCTTTTAAGGGGATTTCTTCACCAAGTGTTATTAATAAAAATTTTATCCTGTCTTTCTCCTATGGATTCTGCCTAATAAATGCGGATTAGTTTGAGCATGGGGTAGTCATATTATTAAAAAAAAATTCTCCTTTAATTCAACATATTAAAGCAATAAATTAATTATACTTATGAAAAAAAGCAGTAAATTAATTTGAAGGACTTCTCTCCAATCTTCTCAATTTAATAAGCATTTTTCTCTCTCTTTTATTTTCATGAAACAATTCTCTCCATAATTTTTCCTCTTTCTTGGAGCACTTCTCATCTTCAACAGATATAAAAACAATAATTTTTCTTGTGCCATGTTTGTTGTTGTTTCCCTTTCAATCGGTAATTTTTGATATATGTCCAGATTGTCTATAAATGAAAGCTTTGTTTTTTTTCCCCTTTGAGCCGAAAATCTTTTTCTTTATAGTTTATCTTTTTGCAAAAACCACATGGAGGATATTTTCCTTAAGTTGGTTATTCCCCACCTGTTGATAACTTCTTGATTTGCTGAAAGAGAAAATTCCATGTTAGTCCTTTCTGATCTAATGTTAACCCTTTATTCTCGTGCTTGTAGCTTCAGTTGTTCTACGATTGTGAGAGTCCTGAAATCATGTTTCTACTCTATTCTGATATTTTTGGCTCAAACATGTCAGGGAGGCTAACAGTTAACTTGGAAAGCAATTAAATGAAAATAGAAGTTGCAAGCTTCAGTGAAGTGGTTGCATGAATGGTTCAGATGAATCAGTTACTTCAATTTTAAATCTGAATCGTTATCGTCCAGACCATACCGCAATTTTTCTCTACGGTAACCAGACTCTGACTCTATAACTTCCTTCAAATTCAACGAGAAGAACATAGGCTGCTCCTTATGCATAAGTTTTCAAAAATAGGTTAGAACTCTTGTTCAAGAAATGAACATTACCTTACAAATAAGTGTAAAAATAACACTGATAGCTGTGAAAGTTGATAAATTGAATACATGCTGTTCAAGTTCAGTATATCTATTTGACCAGATATTCACTGGGATTTGCTAGTGTGGCTTCTATCTAAGCATCAAGCATTTAGTTCTATATTGAATTTTGATGAGTTTAGACCATGTCACATTAAAAAAAAAAAGTAGGCTAATTTTAATAAAATTAAAACTTTATATTTTTGTCAATTGGCCACTCAAAATAAAGTGTCCAAAATTTCAAACTTTCTTTTTCTCCTAATTCATAAAACATAAGTTCCTTCAAAAAATTTAAACGTCACAAATGATGCAAAGGGACGAATTGTGTAGTCAGCATGTATAGTACGTCCACATTGAGGCGGCAGACGTGGAGAAAAGAAGGATCCCACTAGCTTTAGCAGCATAATAAGATGAGATGGGATGAGATTGATTGGTTCCACTTGCATATGTAGAATTTAAAACATAGAGGGAGTGTGCTCTTGCATGTGATTTCCCACTAAAGTTTAGCATGCTTCTTGTTTTAAAGTTACTATTTCAACACCAATTCTCTTGCAAAAATTAGTGGTCCTTCTGTTCTTCAATGTTAATAGGTCAAGAATTTGGTTCTCATAAAATGTTGAATATACTAAGAAATTGGTAGTTCTACTGTAGTAGATAGATAATGGCCAATTGCAATCGTTCGGAATAAGAGAAATGATTTATTCATCCACTATTTATATTATATATTTTTAAGAAAATGACCAATCTACTATAAAGTCTACTTTATCAGGTAAATCCCATAGTGACACTACATATCACGAGCTCAACTAGGTTGATCTCCGAGTGTATAGAGAGGGAGATATTTATGTTTTATGTTGGGTTTTAATATATATTAGATTTCTGCTAATTCTCTAGAAGATCTTAGGTAAAAAAGGGAAAAAAAAGAAAAGGACATAGGAAGGCATAAATTCAGCTTAAAAATAGAAATATTAAGCGGATATGGTAACTTATGTATGTAAATTAATTAAAGAGAGTATGATAACCGATTTGAGAAAAATGTAGCAAAAGTGTAGTGGAAAATTTTCATAAAAAAAAGAAGAAGAAGAAGAAGAGAGAATGGAGATAGTTTGGTAACCAATTAGGTTGTACTGTAAAATATTAATATTCCTAGATTAGGTGACATATTTTTTATAGTATCTAGAGCCAAGTTGCTTCTTCTAGTGGATTGCATTTAATTTTGAAGCCTTTCTTCGCTTATAAGATCCAACAACGAGGCTTTTTTTACACCTTGCACTTATATATCCGCTTCTTCATTTGGATTATCGGATATAATCTTATATAATCAACAATTTCGAATATCATGTATTGCAAAACCAATAGTCCTCTTTTATTTTGATTATCTTTTAATAAGAGAATTTATAATCAAAATTTTAGAATCGACAACACATTCCTTTTTAACATTTGAAATCACAGATCGATTTCTAGGAATACATTAGAGTTTATTAATTAGCAAAATATAAATATAATAGTTTATATGTCGCCCGCCAATGAGCCAATTCCTACATATGCTAGTTCAATAAGGGAAGTAATAAAGAGATTATAAAACCTCATTCGGCTACGGCTTTCTTCAAACAGTGGTCTATCAGTATTAAGGGCAAGTTGCAACAAAGTTTTTGTGTCATTCTTTGGCAGCTTCTTGTTTGGGAGCTCTAAAAAGCCAGGAATAGATGCATTTTCAGTTGTGTGATGTTATCAGAACTAGAGATGACATTATTTTTAGATGCTTTATAAAGTCTGTGTATTGTTTGAAATGTAAGCATAGAGATATTAGCTTCACAGGGTTAGATATTTATCGTTGCCTTGATATTGCATTCTTTTGGGATTGATTGTATTCGATTAGAGCAGGTTTTGCTCCTTTTTCTGTATTGTAGCCTCATTGTATGGTAAAAACACTCTAAATAGTGAAGGTTTTCTCTATGATTTCTGTTAATCCACTGTTTTGTGGGTTATGCGTAATATAATCCTTACTCATCTAAAAAAAAAGAACATACATAAGTTCAGTTTATATTTACTTATTATGTTCATATATAAGTTTAAATTATTTTTTTATTATGCCGTAGAATTAGCTGATTATGAAAAATTAAAATTCCAATTTTTTTAAAAGAAAAAACTTATTGAATTTTAACCGACAGTTTATATATACTTTTCACCCTTCATCAATCTGCTTAACCAAAAAGATGAAAACGAAACACGTTGAATTATAAAGCTAAAAAATCCAAATAAAGAAGCATATATTGGTGTTGCTTGGTTGGCTGGCACCAATTATATGCTGAAATATGAAGATCAAGTATGTACCACATGAAGAGTAAATTATAAGGCACATTGAGAGGTGGTACTATAAGTTGCCGACTTTAATGACATATAGTTTCTTCGATAATATTATAGTTCCATTATCAAACATAAGTAAGTGGCTTTAGAGACCACAAAGCAAAACTCAAGAACTGGATTGCCCAATTCATATTTGGTCCTAGTCAGCAAGATTTATATAAGATCTGTTTTTCTTTTTCTAAGTATCGATTAATTAATTTGATTCCTCCCTGAGAGCAGACACAAAGAAGTGGCAGCAATTAACAGTGTTATATGTTATTCTAGAAGCCATAAAGAAAATGCAGAAAGAAAAAGGAAGTGCAGATGATCGAAAGAGAATACAAATTAACATCAAAACTATTACAATTCCTAGTAATTAAGTTATAATGGAAGACATATATATATATCGAAAAGTTTCTCGGTTATATATCCAAAAACGAGGATATATTGAAACCTTTTAGTGGATTAATTCTTAAAGAATGAGTAGTATAGTCTCGGTTATATTGTTCTATAAGTATAATTATAAGATTTGGCTTAGAGAAAACCAAAAACGAGGCGCCTTATCCTCTTGCATTGTTACTAAAGTTTTGCACACTAAGGCTTTTTTGGGTTTCATAGGTTGGTTGCAGTGAAGAGTGAGTATGCAATACATTCCTGTTCATGCATGATATAAAATGTGGAGTACAGCAAAAGAACACAACTATTTAGCCTTCTTGGGGCCATCAACCCAACACTTTTTGTCCTCCATGTGGTCACACCTCTCTTTACAAAAAACACGGTTTTAGACCCCCGACTGATCCCTATAAATACCTCGCTTCGTAGCTGCATTTGCATCAATCACAATGGGATTCACATATATTCTCAATCCCATGGCTTCCAACAAACTCTTAGGAGTATGTTTGTTTTTGGTCTTAGGCTTAGCTTTCTGTTCTGCCAAAAGAAATCTTCTTAACCTTGATGCGGGCATTTCCGTATCAGGTTATGG
Source organism: Flueggea neowawraea (assembly GCA_948243855.1). Classification (NCBI taxonomy): domain Eukaryota; kingdom Viridiplantae; phylum Streptophyta; class Magnoliopsida; order Malpighiales; family Phyllanthaceae; genus Flueggea; species Flueggea neowawraea. The sequence goes on along the minus strand of CAODLS010576858.1, from coordinate 3,506 downwards.
AAGTGGCCATGGGGCTGGCTCAGGTGCTGGTTATGGTGGTTCTGTAACTGAAGGTTATGGAGGCGGAGGAGGCTCTGGTGGTGGTTCTGGCTATGCCAATGTAGGTGACCATGGAGTTGCTGCATATGGAGGTGGCGCTGGTGGTGGAGAAGGTGGTGGTGGTGGATATGGAGGATTAGCTGGTGGCGGTGGCGGTGGAGGAGGTGGTGCTGGGGGTGGAGGTGGTGGTGGAGGCGGTGCTGGTGCTGCTGGATATGGTGGCGGAGGTGGTGAAGGTGGTGGTGCTGGTTATGGAGGAGCTAAAGGAGGTGGCATTGCTGGCGGTGGTGGAGGAGGAGGTGGAGCTGGTGGGGGAGGTGGAGAAGGATCTGGTGCAGGTGGTGCTGGCTATGGTGGTGGTAAAGGAGGAGGCTCCGGTGGCGGTGCTGCAGGAGGAGGAGGAGGTGGCGGCGGTAGTGGAGCCGGAGGCGGAGGCGCATACAGTGAAGGTGGTGCACATGGTGGTGGATATGGCAGTGGCGGAGGAGAAGGGGCTGGTCATGGAGGTGGAGCTGGTGGTGCTACTGGTGGTGGGGGTGGAGGTGGTTCTGGTGGTGGTGGAGGTGGTGGATATGGTGCAGGAGGTGCACAAGGTGGTGGATACGGCAGCGGTGGAGGAGAAGGAGCCGGTCATGGAGGTGGAGCCGGTGGCGCCTCCGGTGGTGGGGGTGGAGGTGGTTCTGGCGGAGGCGGCGGTGGTGGCTATGGCGCTGGAGGTGCACATGGAGGTGGATATGGAGCGGGTGGGGGTGAAGGTGGTGGGCATGGTGGCGGCTATGCTCCATGAGCCTTCTTTCCCGCGCTGTTATGCTACTGCAACGCATGCATGCGTGTTGTCGCCTAAAGTAAGGAACAGGAATAATATGAATGTTAAGAAGTTTCCATAATATGCACCTACTGTTACAAAATTAAAATTATTGCTCATGTATTGTAACATCAATGATTATTATAAATTGTGTTTAATTATGATTATTTACTTTTGTCTAAGATAACATCCAGTTTCACTATATCAACTATCTCACCACGATACGTACGTATCTCATGATAAAATTTTTGGTGCAAGGCACACTTTAATATATAATAAAGAAAATAAGATGTATTTATAATTATTAAATAAAATTTAAGTATTTAAATTCAATTGAAAAAAAGTACTAATATTAATTTTTAGGTGACAATAAATTCCTACTATAGACTCGTAATCTTGTTTCTAATTTGAGGATCATACTCTGTCATAGACTTCTGTAATGCAGGATCAACAACAATATCATCTTCACTTAACTCAACTTGTGCTTTATTTTGACTCGATTCACCAAAATTAATTTCAGATTGAACAACTATATTATGATCATTTAATAAACCATCACTTTCACTCGTCAATGTATATATTATTTTTAATCAGAAATAATTCAATGTATAAATTAAATACATCCAACAAATTCCAAAACCTAACAATTAATCTACCAAAGAAAAAAGAAAAAATCACATCTGAAATTTGACTCAAATAAAATAAATTTAACAGTTCAATTTCAACTCAATGACAAAACTTACTAAATTACAAGTTCACAACCAAAATTATGTTATCAAAAATTCACAAACTATATACTTTGTTAGAATTAATTGTACCCAAGTACTACATTTTTAAAATGTATATATATTATTACTAAATCTTAAAATAGCAATTTAATAGTGCTCAAAACAACTCTAATTAGACTATAAATTTATTAATTATGTGCTAATAAATAATTTAAAGTCTCAAAATTTAGATTATTAAATGTAGGAGAAAAAAATACTACATGTAATATAATATGTATTGTATAATATCATATATACACATATCATAAACCATATAGAAACTCTAAGCAGCCCAAATATATATTTTGTATAACTAGTAAATTTGACAGGTGTGATGCGCGTGTAGTTTTTATTGGTAAAATTTTATAATAAAGCATAATTTTATTGAGATTAATAAATATAATATTATCTATGATAGTGAATAATTTCTGTTTTTCTAAAATTAAGATAATAAAATAAAATTTTATTGATTAAGAAATATAAGAATTATTCATGAAAGTGAATTGCCAACAAATAGTAAATAATATAGCACATAAATAAATCTAAATTTTAAATTTTCAAAGCAAAAATAAATAATCCAATTTATTTATTTATTTCAGTTAAAAATTTTATTGGAATATTGTCCTAATCTTAATCCATTTATTATTGATCCTTTTTTCCTTTTCTTTTGTAATGCATTAGTTTTTCACCATTTGTATGCTATACATCTAATTTTATTTTTATCTCTTTAATGGGTTTATTTTTTTTGTTTTATTTTTCATCCCTTTCTCTTGAGTTGTCGTACAAATCTAAATTTCTTGAATTGTCTTCAATTGTTATGTTTTGATTTTGTAGATTTCAGTTAGTTTCATTCGTCATTAAAATTAAGTTAATCATTTAGCAAATGTGTTTCTATAATATAATTTATTTACTTATTAATTTTAACTCACAATAGTTTGAGACAACTGTTAATATTTTTTAATAAATTAAACAAAATACACACTATATATGACAATGAAACACTAAGTTAATCATCATGTATTTAAATTAAATTATTTATTAAAAATATTTAAATCTTTTTTAACTTTGTTAAGATGTATTTTAGTTGTAGAAAGATTTTTATCTTTGGAATGTAAATTTACCTTTAATTGAAAAGGTTTTAAAACTATTTTTTTAATCACTTTTCTTTATTTTCGATAGAATACGTTAAATTTTTTAAAGTAGTACTCATCTAATTTTTTTTGCGGTGGTTCTTTGTCATGATTTTCTATAAATATTGTGATTCTTTGTATTAATTAGATTAAATTAAATAAAAGTAGAAATTCAAACATAGATCAGCCTATTATATGCGCAATTTTATTTAATAGGCTCTTTTCTAAGACTATATAGAGAATAAAATCCAAAAGTACAATTTTATCAAAAACAACAGAAAAAGAAAATTATTGACAATAAATTAGAATTAAGTGTCTATAATCTAATTTTAATTTTTTATCCTTTTTAGTTATTAATATGTAATTGTACAACTTATTTTTTTATTTCTACATTGATAAGACATATTTATAAGTTAATAGTTAAATTAGATTGAATTGAATTGAAATCTAATAAATTGAAAGCGTATTAATAAGTATATATATATATATATATATTAATTGAAAAAATATACTAAATTGGACATAGGTTGTCACGACCCATTCCCGGGACCATGACCGGCGTACGAGGTGAACCGTCTATGGGAGTCCGGCCCATTCCACACAAGCCTCCATAGTATATAACTTCTACCCAAATATCATATTTAAAGAAATATGAAAAACAAATAAAAGTATAAACTTTGTTTATTAAAAACAAAGCATATATAATATTAAGTGCGGAAATTATTTCAAATTAAAACATTTGAAATGTTAGAAACAATAACAGAA
>CAODLS010576754.1:0-10652 GCA_948243855.1 Flueggea neowawraea | reverse complement strand
AGTCATGTATCTAGTCGGACACACGGTTACCACTAGGGATGGGCATGGGTCGGGCCATGCCCAAAAATTTCAGCCCGGTCAACTGGCCAAGCCTGCCCATCCAAAAGGGCGGGCCAACCAGGCCAGCGGGCCTATTTTTTTAAAAAAAATATTAAAATTCTTTAATTTTTTATCAAAATATAATTTAATACATACTTTATTATATAAATTATACTTTAATAAATATTAAACAACTCTTAAATTTATAATTGACATCATTTTTACTAATTTATAACACATAATACATCAAATTAATATTAATATACTATATATTATATATAAAAATATTAAATATATATATAATCACCGGACCAGGCCATTAGCCCAGGTCCGACCCTTTTCTTTTAAAAAATTATCCGATTTGGGCCGGGCCGCAAGCTAGAAATCATTAGCCCAGCCCGACCCTTTTTGGGGCCAGGCCGGGCTGATTTGCCCATCCGTAGTTACCACCATACCTTAGTAACTAAGCTTTGACTGTACATTGGTATACTAAAGACTACGTTTGTCCTACGTATCACAACTGTCCCATAACCAATATATATAATTTTAAATAAAAAATAATAACTTTTGCAATAAAAACATATCAAAAACAGTGATATATATATATATATCCAAGTTCAAAACAAGTTTGCTGATTATTAAAAACTACATAATCAGTTTATTAATTAGTCATTTCATTATTAAGTCTAATTTCGAAAATATAGCCAGCATATCAAAAACCATATAGAGTTTTGAGACATATCTTATGTGTCTGAAGCTGTCATCTAATCATATGGATGTCCAAACTAACCGGTCAAACACCACTATCTGACGACTGATAACGCTGGCACGAACAAGAAGCTGAAACGATAATCAGAAACAATGATACATCAGAAACAATCATAATGGAATACTGGTACTGTGGCTGTACCTAATGCATGATATGCAAATGCATACACTCGCCCGATGATGAAAATCCTATTTCAGTCAAAGATTTAACATTGAAACCTCGAAAATTAAAATCTCACGAAATTACAGTTGAGTCCCTCAAATTTTGCAAAATTACCATTTAGTCCTTGGGACTGGCAAATTATGAATTGGTCCTCAAAATTTTAGAAAATTACAAATCAATCAAAAAATAATTTCAAATTACTAAATAGTCCTCCAAGAAGTCAGAATTTCGGAATTAGTCATCTTACTCTTAGAAATTGCAAATCAATCTTAATATGCAAAATATCATGTCTGGTCCTCAATATATTCAGAATTATGTAAAATTATACTTTTAGTCCTTTCTACAGAAAATTACACCAAAACATCTAACTCCTTATTTAACCAATAAAAATTATTTTCAATCACCTACATTGACTTTAATCGACCTCCTGAGCATGAATCTAGCATCAGTTTCATCAAAACAACAACAAAATTGATCAAAATTGATCAAACCCGAACTAAACCCTAACTCGTTCAAAAAGTCATCAAATCCTTTGATTTGACGCTTGAATCATGTTCATTCAAGTCCCATCTAACCTATTCTAGGTCCTTTAGCTTCAAGTCATTAGAAATCATCCAAAAATTGAAAACCCTAACCAATTCAGACCAAAAAGAAAACAAGAGATTTAATGCATAAAAAGACAGAATAATCGAGCAAGGAAGTGTAATCTTACCTCAGAGTTGATTAGGAATGAAATGGGAGCAATTTGGGAGTGTTCTGAGGTGATTTGAGAGAGAAGAGAGCGAGAGAGGCGGAGAAATGGCGGAACCCATCGGGTTGGGGGTATTTATAACACCCCACGCCAAAACGTTGTGTTTCACTCAAAATGGTCCAGAATGAGCACATCAATATGCGTTGCACCTTATCAACGTGCGTTACAAGTCTTTAACGTGCGTAGCAGATAACGGCATTGACACCCTCTTCAGCTCCTGGTCCAAACCCAGAAGATGATCAACGTGAGTTGCACTTAGTCTACGCATGTAAACGGCCTTTCAGCAATCCAAACCATTTTGTTTCAAGTTGTAACATACCTTGCTTGGCTCCAACGTGCGTAGACAACCTCCTGGACGCATTTCATGCAAAATTTACGACTTCTAACAAGTTTCTAACTTAGAAACACGAACTCCAACGCTCTTGGAAGCAATCCAACACCAAATTTTACAAAAGTTAACATGATTAAACTCTATCAATATTTATCCATCATATTAGACACCCAATCATCATCGGAATCATTCAATAATCGATTCAAAATTGAACGGAAAGATACAGGACTCCAATCGGAACCGACGGGATATTACAAAGTCGGTATTAAGTGATCAATTTTTTACCATCTTTAAGACTTGGACAGTCTTAATGTTTTCCTGTTTGGTCCATAGTTATACAACCTGCTATGGTTCATGCCGTGGATTAAAAGTTCTATCTAGCTCCAAAGTTTTGTGTATCGACTTGGCATTTCTTGTTTACTAAACAATTTTTTTGCACACTCATGTATTATCATGCTTTGCAATTCCAAGTTGCAAAACGCGGAATTGCCGGTTAATTGCATAAAAGCATCCTTTTGTGTTAGTGTTTAATTAACAACCGACTTTTCTGAATAACTATTCCTTTTGTTGGTGAGTCGAAATATTGCTGCTACATGTTAATTGTTTCTATTGCTAATTAAGAAGGTTGTTGGTGAGAATTCTAAAAAACACATGGTTATTGTTGTTCTAATAAAACTATGTAGTGTTCAACTACTTCTAAAGATTCAACAAAGATTTGGCTTGCATTTCCATTAATAGAAACTGTGAGCAATGTCATGAACAGTCCAAAAAAGAATGTGAGTGTTAAGTCTTGCCAAGTATCATAAGAAAAACTCAATTGTTGTAGATAACAAGATAAGTCGTAGCAAAGATAGCATGTAGATTAAATTATTAGGGATCTAGAGAAGAGAGTAGCTGATTTTTCTTTCATTCCCATAGATAGCAAAGATAGCAGGTAGATTAAATTATTAGCAAAGATAGCAGATAGATTAAATAATTAGAGATCTAGACAGGTCATACCTCCATGACTTATTTTCCTTAATCGCTTATTTTACACTCAATGTATTTTAGATTACTAAGAATGTGTTGAGTTGATGCACTTCCATGTATGGTTGATATAGAATAGCATTACTTTCACCTCAAATTTGAAAGAACCTCTTTAAATACAATATTTTTTGTATATGGTCCATTCAAATCTCTGCTTTTTTCTTTTTTCACCAATACTTTTGTAGTTTACATATAAGTACCTCTTGATAATACCGCATATAATTGACCGTGCAAAAAACATGTTGAGGTATATGCACTCCAACATTATGAATTGTTTGTCCTTGTGCTTTCTTTATCGTCATAGCAAAAGATAACCGTATCGAAAATTGTCTTCTGACTAATTTGAAAGTATATCTTTCATCTTCAGATGGAGAAAATTGTATCCTCGGTAAGAAGCCCTATTTTCCAGCATGTTGTCCAACTGAGATTTCTGCATAGATGACATTGCTGGCAAAACCTTTGCACACCATTCTTATTCCGTTCCAAAGACCACTTGCAGGATCAAAATTTCTTAGTAATATAATATGACAATTAATTTTCAACACTAATTGATGAGCAGGAAGACCATTCAGCCATAAACTGTTCAAAAATTCTTTTTGATAATAGCCGTGTGTGCCATTAATTGTTGTATCGAAACTTTTGAATTCCTTACTTTGACCAGGAAATAAATTTATCAATTTGTTATTCAATTGATCCACACATTCATTTGTAGTTGCTAAGACTGCTTGATTGATCATATATTGTACAGATTGTCCATTCTCATGCAAGGATGGGAAAATTGTACTAATCAATTCATCTTTTCCTCTTTCTATGTCATCATATTTTATAGTCATTTCCTCTGACAAGACTATGAAATCATCTACTATTGTTGGTTCTTCACCATTACCAATACATAAAAGGAATTCGCCAAATATTAGATATGTTCTGGCTCTCATATTTCTTGTTAATTTTAGTTTCTCCATCCTCGGCCATATATATGATTTTACCAACTGACATTAACAATTTTTTGTCTCGATGCACGTTGGACATGTAAAACTTGTTGAAAATGTCCTCCAAAGACTATGAACTTGCCACCAAAAGGTTCTGAACTTTCTAATATATCTCTTAAGCTTTTGTCCACTATTTCAATAGCAAACTGTTTAGCCATTAGAGCTTCATCCTATATGATTAACTTTGCTTCTCGTATTACTCTAGCGAGTCCACTTTGTTTGGAAATGTCACATGAGGATGATTATGTTATAACTATCGGTATTTTGAAAAGTGAACGTGTTGTTCTACCTCCTGGCATTATTGAAATTACTACTCCAGAAGTTTCAGTAGCTAAAACAATCAGCCCTATGAAAAATAACAATTATTTGTGCGCATTTAAAATTTTATTAAGATGTCTATCAAAAAAAAAATAGAAATATGATTTTTTAGCCTCTTCATGTAACATTTACTTAAACATTAACTATTACATGATCTTATGTTGGCAAGTAAGGCTCGATATAAGAATGTCTTCCCTATTCCACCAGGACCGTCAACAAAGAAAACTCCACCTTTATTTGAATATATTTTGTCCAGTATGGTCTTGTATGCAATCTCTTACTTTGGATTTAGTTTTAATGATGCATGGTAATCTTCAGGAGGAGTTTCAACAATCTTTTCTTCATCTATTTCCTCAGTTTTGAATAGTACTTCTTTCCACTCATGATTGCATGTCATAGTTTTGAAAAAAAATCAATTTTCTAAAGCGTCAAGTAAAGTCATTGCATCCATATATCAACGCCTCATATCTTGAGGGCCTACCTATAAAAGTTGCTGGTAATACTATTATTTTTCCAACCTGTTTGCCTCTATTCTCTCCAGCCATTACACAATCGTATATTCCTTGATATAACTTACTTCTGACTGTCTTTTGATTGTGGCGGTAAAAATCAAGTCTTGTTTGTTCAAATTTGATGTACATATCTACCAGAAATTGTTGCAGTAATCTTCCTCCAAGAAGAAATACGGAGATTTCATTATCTTGTATTTGTAATTTGTAATAATAATATTGCTGACAAGAGATATTGTTATAAATTTGTTCAACATCACCTGTACCAATATATTATAAATAACATATATGTTTAAACAATGGAGAAAATATATAACTATTAAAGATACAAATTTTACAAAATTAAAAAAATCTATATTTTGTGGAAATTGTTACCTTTGCATTCTTGCTCTATAATATCTTCAATAGTTTCATAAATAGACAAATTTCGACCATGATCCTTGCTACTATTGCTATTTAAAGAATTTCTCTTAATATTTTGATGCCATCCACTTTCACCATTTGGAAATAACAAAGGATACTGCAATAGGTCGTAACAACCAACATAATGTTTAATATTATGCATCTTTCCTGAATGAGCATGAACAAGTATCTCTCTGTCTAATGTCGTATTTGGATTATTGCCTTCAATTGATATAGTAGCAACTTGATCTACAGTTAGTGCATTATACACTTTCTGATCTAACTTTGGATTTCCTCTTATCACAATTTGGAGATCTTCTAGAGGTTGTTGGTTTTTCAAACTTTGAAAAAAAAAATTGAGCATATGGATTTTTTTTAGTATTTTCATCAATGTTTTCATAATACTTCTATCAACACCAGAATTTTGAATTACATTCATTCGGTTTTCAAGCTCATTTGCAGTGTCAAAGAAGTATAATTGAAAAAAACATGGGCTGTTATTTTTTGGTAGTAAAGAAGGTAAATCATGGTATATTTGCTCGAGTTTTGAAAGTATAAACTCTATTTTTTGTGAAGCAAGATCTTTGTCAAGTTTAACTCCAAATGATGTAAAAGAGAATATATTGTTATATGCTCTTTTATGTTTTCAGAATTGATTCGCTTCCTCTGACTGTGAACTAAATCGGTCAAATAAACTTTGTGGTACATCATTTAAGGCAAGTCTAACTTGACTGTTAGAGCAACAAAATGTTGGTGGTTCATACTCAAACCTATGTGCTCCACAATGAATACACAATGAGACATTCTTTAACACAAATAAATTGTTGTTTAATGTCTCCCAATTAAGTTGTGCTAAAACACACACACACACACAAAATAGCAACATAGAGTTATATTTCATTATAATAACTAAAACAGATGTGCATATGAAGTAAATGTTTTCTTTCATTTGCATTTGCATGAAATATTACCTTCATTTGAACCTTGCATGAAAATAAGAATTCTTTGTTATTTTTTTTCTCTTCCTTGTATACTCAATTGAGTTATCTTCATTAAAAAAGAATTCTTAAAGTAATTTACAAAAAGTAAAACAGATGTAAGTATATGGAGTTGATAAAGTAAAACAAATTTAAAATATGGAGTTCACAAAAAAATCTTCTCTAGAGAAACATAACATTTAAGATATTGAGCATTCCATGGAACATATCTTCTCTAGATATGGAGTTGCAAATGTCCAAAATATTTAAGGGACAAATAAAAATTGAGTTAGCATTACATGTAGTAACTGGTTTTGTCATGACATATTTTCACCATGTTTAGACTTGGATTTAAACTTGGATCATAAGCACATTTCTACTAACACCTATTAAGCAATTCATCTCACACAACCTTAACATCTTATTTAGAAACATTATTTCTATTTAGTACCCAAAAAAAAGGGAAACAATGAAAGGAAAAGTTTTCAAATGTTTGATTCAATTTGTAGAAGTGAATAGTTGACATTCTTATATTTTAATATTGATACTAATTGTACTTCTCTTGCAATATTAGAATTCTGATTAATTGAATGAAATTTTATGAACGATTCTAAATTGTCCTAGAGATGAGGACAATGAATAAGGTACAGAAACAAATATGATTCACATTCTGTTTGACTCCAATTTAGTATTACACGATCAATTCTTTACTGTTGGAGCTGGGAGGCTTGCTATGTTATTGTCCATTTTTAGTTTTTGAATATACGTATGTTATTGACATTTTACACAGGTCAAAATTGTTGCAACATTGATAAGTTAATCTATGTCCTGCATATCTATTATGATATAATGTTGTAGTGTTTGATATCTACAACCTTTAATTATAATTTCTGTCAAAAATCTTTTAACATAAGATATTTTGTCTGAACAATCAACCGAATGATTAAGTATGTGAAAATCATTATAAAGATGAAAAGAATGCTTACCAAAATAAGACGTTTTATCTAGAGAAGGCAATGCCTATAAAGTGTCACTTATAACTCCAGGAATACTGCCAGGTAAATAGGGTATCAATCTTGTACTTCTGTTGGAAGATTAGAATTCCGATTAATTGAATGAGATTTTATGAATGCTATTAGTGATACGACAAAGAGTTTTCTAAAAAAATGAATGTGTAGCTTCTAGTCAGTACTCTGTCCACACTTACTTCTTTGTTTTTACAGCAATACGTTGATGTTGCCAAAGATTATGGTCGTAATCCTGTCCACCTTGCGTTATTAAATTTTTGCAGTCTTTCAATCCTCTGTTTATGTGAAGAAAGCCTAAACTGAAATTACAAACTGAAGGACATAGGTTTGAACCAATTGAAGTGTAGACAAAACAAAGATATGTGTAAGTCTCTGTAATTGGAATTTTTATGGACGCCGTACAACACCAATCACTAATTTATGAGTGAAGTACTGTACTCTGTTGTACCAACTTCTATTGTAGTCAATTGGCTTCTGATTTAATAGCTCTGGCTTGGAAAACGGAAACCGTAATATCAATTAAGATATTGATTAGCGTTACTGAAATGTTTTAACCATATTAACAGTAGAATTGAATGTCAAAGAAAATTCAATATGTATATTAATCAAAATATTTTATATTTTTTATATAGATTACCGGAGTAGAATTAGGACTTATATAGAATCCTTATTTAATATGTGTAGTATTTTAATGACATTAGTCTATTTTAAATTCCACACTTGAATTTCACATCAACTATTTTTCCCGTATAATCATTTTTTGTTGGACAATTATTCTTTTGCCTATTTTGTTGGAAAACTATTTAAAATTGAGATAATCTTAGTACTTACTAATTGGTAGAAACGAATGTCAAACGATTTTTATTTTTTCTATATAGATTATTGGAGTAAAATTACAACTTATATAGAAACCTTATTTAATTGTGCATCTTATATGTGGAGTACTTTAGTGACATTAGCCTATTTTAAATTCTACACTTCAATTTCACATAAATTATTTTTCCCGTATAATCAATTATTTGTTGGACAACTAATTTTACACTTCAATTTCACATAAACTTTTTTTTTTCATATAATCATTATTTGGGATATTTTGTTGGACAACAATTTTTTTTGACAATTAAGGGCATATTTTAAAGGAATTTTTTACAATTAAGGGCATATTTTAAAGGGCATTTTTTACAATATATTTTCGGTTTTTTAACATTCGTGTTTTTTTAATATAGTATATATATAGATTTTAATAATTCTATGGAGTTTAGGAGTGTCAAGCCAGTGCTATTGGTGTGTCAATCTAGTTGGAATGTCATAACACACTACTGATTCCTAATTCTCCAGTCTTTCATATAAAAAAATCCAACAGTGTTACCTAAATTAGAGTTTGAAAAAAAAAATGATAACAATAAAAGAGAGAGAGAGAGAGAGAGAGATGGAATGTTCTTTGTTCTTCAATCAAAAGACGAATTCAACAAGCATAAATACATATTGAATTTTTTTGAGGTTGAATTCTTCAACTATCTGTTAAAGATTTATTTAACATGTAAGTTTCAGACTATATTGGACAAAAAATAAAATAATGGTGTATTCAAACGCACCAAATCCATAAAGTGAATCTCAATATAAACACTTTCAATACACCATATACATATTGTGAGATTTTGCAATACCCATAACCCAATGCACACAACAATAAGTTACCTGATCATCCGAAAAAAATAGTTGGTTTCGTTAAAAATAGGAAATATAACTGTATGCATATGTTTGTGCAATATGGACAGAGCAACTGGTTTTTCTTTTTCATTTACAATATGATTCCATAATTTTTCAAATATTTGTCTACAATAAGTTTATATTTTCTGTACATCAACATTTAGCTAGCTCTATGGAATATTTTAACATAAAATTCTCTAATCTTTTCAGTATTTTGTCTTGCTTTCATGAATAAAATTTGTATGACTGTGGACAAAATTGATACTGTTAAAATAACATATAGATGAACACTTTCTGGTGTAATGTTTATCAATGCAGTGTTGTATGAACCAAACATTGCAGTCATACACATCTGCAGCTCCAACTGCAATGGAAATCTGCTTGTCAGGACGCTGATCATGAATAGAGATACCGAGAAACCGAACGTGTTGAAGAACACAAAGATGCTGAATGCAACTTCATCTCTGCTACCTAAAATGGATTGACCTGCAATATGTGATGTGATGTAGTTACTGCTGGTACTGTTATTACTTGTAGCTGCAGGTAAGTTTGTGTCCTGCCAGCAGCCTCCTGGAGGGTTAACTCCAACTTGGAATGTTGCTGTTGCAACCAAAGATGCTATGATTAGTAGCGCGCTGCGCGCATCGCTTGCCGAGTCTCTACCCTTCTTGAACTTGAAGTAATCTACCAGATTACTAGTGTGAGAATGACTTGTATCAATCGCGCTGGTGCCAATCAGGCTTTGACTGAAATGGTTGTGTAGGTTGCTGCTGTCTATTGCACCTCTAGCTCCAGAATTTGCAAGGATTTGAATGATTTCTCTGTCACCTGCCTCACTTGGGAACATTAGTAGCATGTCAAGTGCAGTGAGGTTGCTATTGTTTGTGGCATTCACATCCAGTGAGACTTGTCCATTTGCAAGTAGCAATTCTGTCACCTGAAATGCAAGATTTTTTTTTTCTTCTGTATCAATTATTCTGGAGAATAGTTTCATTTGAACTGCTTAGAATGAATTCAGATTACAATGCTGTATCCCGGGACATGGCAATAAAGTTTTGGTCTGCAGAGGCCACAAATGAGAACATAGCTTCTAGTTCTTTATAGTTTACATACCACCTATTGCTTTTTCCGGGCTGCTAGATGCAGGACAGTATTGCCTTGTACATCTTTCGTGTTCAGCAGCAAGTCTTCATTTCTTGTTTCCGCAATCCGATCCACCAATATCTTTACGGCTTCAATTTGATAGTTCTTAACAGCAATGTGCAAAGCAGTCTCTCTTCGGATAGTCACATCCTGAATACAATCAGGACAACATGAAAGCATAATTTCAATCACCTCAACTCGACCATTGCTAGCCGCAAAATGAAAAGGAATCATTCCATCTCTTCCCTTCAACCGGCACAGTTCTCTTTCAATGTTCATCAGCTCCCTTACAATTTCTACATATCCATTAGCTGCAGCCATATGCATAGGGCTAAATCCATTCTGATATACCTGATTCGCAAAATCCGGCTTTAACCGTACAATCTCCTTCACAAACTCAACATGCCCTGCAATGGAAGCTATATGCAAAGGATTCTCAGTAGAAAAAGCTGCTACACTATCAAGAATCAATGGATTTTCATTCAATAATTGCCTCAG
>CAODLS010576719.1:0-16435 GCA_948243855.1 Flueggea neowawraea | reverse complement strand
GAGGTGAAGCTTCTCCAACAGTGACATTTGCATATGAGGGACCAAACATGATGATTTAAAAGGGAGAAAAAGAAAGATTGATAATGGCAGCAAGAAAAGGCAGAACCCATATTTAGCCCCCTGAACTTATACCCAACATCTCTTTAGCCCATTGAACTTTAATTTTCACCTATCAGCACACTCAACTTTTTAATTTTCACCTATTAGCCTATTCAACGTAACACCGTTACTTTTACTGTATACGTCATATTTTTTCATCACGGGTTGATGACGTGCAATAATGACATGGATGCCAACTATACCAAAATATGGCGGAACACATCTACCCCCCTAAACTTTCATCCAACATCCCTCCAGTCCCCTGAACTTCATATTTCACCTATCAGCTCTCTGAACTCTCTAAAACCTCTATTAAAAACCCCTTCAAATAAGTTAAATTAAATCTCATTAACAAAATCATGGATTACCATCAGCACCAAGCAAAGAAGCCTTACTCTACAGGGAGACTGTGAAGAGCTCCAAGTGGAAGGCACTTTTTCTTAACATTCATTGCTAGAAAGACGAAGACAAAAGGTGCAAAGCGAGTCAGCAATCCCTAGGAATTTTAGGTCTTGATCCACTGCCTTTGTAATTAATCAAAAGGATTCCTCTAATTGATCTATGTTGTGCCCTCAAGATTCATTCTCCTAAACTTGGGCCTATCACTGTAACAAAATTCCACCTTTATTAAGATCCGAGATCGGACCATGACCGGCTTAGGAGGCAAACCGAACCGGAAGCCCCACCCATCTCGCACATGACTCGAAAAATTATATATTCTACCCAAATTATTTTGAATTAATTATTAAACAAACAAATAAATAAAGTTTTCATTTAAACAATAAATAATTTTTAAAATAATATTACTAAATAATATATATATATATATATATGATTTTCTTAATGAGATTTCATTTACTTGATTTGAAGAGGTTTTTAATATAGGTTTTAGATAGTTGAGTGAGTTGATAGGTGAAATATGAAGTTCAGGGGGCTGAAGGGATGTTGGATGAAAGTTCAGGGGGTTAGATGTGTTCCGTCATATTTTGGTACAGTTGGCATTTATGTCACCGTTTCACGTCATCAACTCGTGACGGAAAAATCTGACATGTACAGTAAAAGTAACGGTGTTACGTTGAATGGGCTGATAGATGAAAATTAAAAATTTGAGTGGGTTGATAGATGAAAATTAAAGTTCAATGGGCTAAAGAGATATTGGATATAAGTTAAGGGAACTAAAAATGAAGCTATGAAATAAAGGCATAGAGCTATTTTTGCTCTAATACCATGACAGAGATTAAAAATGAGAATTTCAAGTTGTGTTTATTATTGAACAGTAAAGGCCTATAAATAGGCAGCCAGTATATGAAGCAAAGCAATGGAAGAATGACGTTGTAACCAATTCTGTGATTCTTGGGAATGGTACAACCTTGACAGCCTAGACATTCTTGCAGAGAAAGAAATGTGAAAAAATATCTACAATTTAATAGACAGAAACAAAACAAAATGAAATAAGGAAACATGGGCTTGACTTAGGTTCTGTTGGACTCGAGATATAATGTAAGTTGGCCCATGAAAGCTCTTCATGAGCTAGTCCTCAACATCTTCTGGTTCAGTGTTCAACAGAAATGAAAGAGTTTTGCGATGATCCGGGATCTTGTGTCCTATGAACAAACCAATAGGCTAAGGACAAGTTAACTTATATGAATGACCAGATGATACCATCAAGCTTGCTGGTTGATTTTTGAGATCCTAAATCAGACAACACCTGTCAACTCCTAGGAAAGTAATAACATTCATAAAAATCTGTCATATCACAACTAAATAAACTTCTTTCAAGAATACAAACAATAGACGAAACAATGGACAGATCATGTGATGCAGATCAGCAAGGATTGGACTTCTTGTAGGGCTTGGATGCGGCAAAGCGCGACAGGAACTTTCGGAGGCCATAACTTTTTTATTTGGGAAGAGTTATGGGATCCACAAGATATCAAATCGAAGCTCTTTCCGAGCTCTACGACCAGCTATTGAGTGGAACCCGAACCCCCAACTTACAAGTCCAAAAACGTCGTTTAGTGCCCCTTTTGGAGGCCGAAACATTTTAGCAAGGATATTTTTGTCTTTTGATTTTTAGGGTTGTAATTTTCGATCTTAAACATGCTTAACTGACTTTCTATTCAGTTTAGTTGATCAATAATATTTTCTGAGATTTTTTCCCAAACTTTGAGTTTTGGATGCGTATTTTTCTAGGTTTTCTTAGAATCAACAGGTTATAAAATAATTGTTTTTGGTAGTCGTGTGCAAATCAACAGACTCAGTTAATTATTTTTTATTTTCATAACTTCCGCTACATCATCATGCCATTGAAACTCAAAGGCACAAGTTCATAACATAAATTATTTCATCGAGAAAGCTCTAGGGATCTAATTAATTTGTGATCACTCTAACAATAAACCATCAGAATCATTCTCTTCTCCTACCTCAGTAAATCCATTTTATGAAGAAAATTAATAATACACAAAACAACAAATGCTCCCTTATTGGTATTGTGTAAAAAGAAAAGAAAATGTATTCAATGCTAATATCATTGCTTCCACTGCACAAGTAACACTCATAGTCGAAGCGTAGAAACTTTCATTTCAAGCCATGTAGATCCTTAGCTATAAGCTCCTATGAAGGCCTTTGCTGATTGTAATCCTGCAGTAATAAACTAATGAATTTAACATGCCAAATGGAAACCGAACCATTCCATGCCAATGTTTTTTAAAATTGAACTCCACTCTCAATCTCAACTCTCGATGATCCTGCCTCTCCATCCTCTGTTTAGTGAACACCAAGCCCTTGATTCTAAGCCTCAACACTTTATCTCAATTAGTTAATATATCATTGTTTTCAAATATTTTAAGGTTGGTCCCTTCTGGAAAAGTATTTTCAGACAGGCATTATTGAGCCACAGAACTTTTAAGCTTAAGAACCTTCCACACGAACATCAAAATTCCAAAATTGTCTCCAACCTTAATGTAAGAGAAGAGATTCTACCAGTTATAATGCACACCAAAGTTATGACACACAGTCAGAGAATAAAATAGTGGAAACGTGACTCACCTCTAACAAACCAAAGACCTGCAAAAGAAATCGATGGAGACACTACAAAAGAAATCGATGGAGGCAAAGGTTTGTTTTTGTGGCTTACAGTTCTTGAAAATAACATCCAATGGCACGCGATTTTTTGTATTTGTAACATGAGTTAATATTATCGTTAAAAAATTGATGACTTGACATTAGCGGCATGATGATGTGGCCTCAATTTTGAGAAACGTTTCCCACTTTCCCTCATTCATTTTCTACTTACCGGCCACAAAAACAATCACTCTCCCGTTGCTGATTCACTTAAACCAGCTACTCCTGATGTTTCCTTCGTCTCATACCTCTCTTCACAAAACCCATCGCCATCTCTACCACATGCAATTGACCTCCAGAAGGCCTATGACAGACTCCGGTGGGAGTTTATAGAGGACACTCTTCGTGAAGCTAAGTTCCCTGAAAATTTTATTACACTAACTATGTATTGTATTAGTTTTGTTTCAATGCAGGTATTGTGGAATGGAGTATCTACCAAGAAGTTTTGACCATCTAGAGGAATAAGACAGGGAGATCCAATCTCACTATACATTTTTGTGTTATGCATTGAGAGGATCGCCCATTCTGTGCTAGCACATAGTAGGAATCAATTATGGGAACCTATGCGACTTAGCAGGAATGGCCCACCTCTCCACTATTTATTTTTTGCTGATGACCTGTTGTTTTTTACCGTTGCAAACAGATCCATGACTCAAGTGATCAACACAGTCCTACATCACTTCTGTGAAGCGTCTGGACAAGCAGTTAGCAAAAATAAATCACTGGTATTCTTTTCCAAGAGTGTACAGATCCGGGAAGCTAGACTCCTCAGTGCTTTGATGGGATTTCCGTTGGGTGATGAAATTGGTCGTTACTTGGGGGTTCCAATTCTTCATAAGCGGATTGATAAGCAAACATACCAAGCTTTGGTAGATAGAGTTCTTAAGCAACTCACCTCTTGGAATGCAAAGAGAGCCTATCTTTGGCGGGAAGAGTTGTTCTGGTTCAATCTTTACTGTTGACTGTTCCTCTTTACATGATGCAAACAACTTTTATCCCAAAAGACAATCTTCTCCAAATTGAATGTCTGTGCCGCAATTTCCTTTGGGGGGTTATCAATGGAGAAAAGATGATTAACTTAGTCAAATGGCAATAAATTTGCCAACCTAGAGAAAATGGTGGCCTTGGGTTAAGAAGACTTTACGAATGTAACCTTGCTATTCTGATGAAATTATGTTGGCAGGTGTGTACAAATCAAGAATCTTGTAAAGCCTGGCCACACATGCTGCGAGGTGTAAGATGGTCGGTGGGGAATGGAGAGACTATCCATTTCTGGGAAGATACTTGGATAGGGAACCAGCCCTTAAATGAAGCTATTCCTACAAACTTAACTGAATAGGAAAGAACGAAGACTGTTTCTGATTATGTCGATGAGGAGGGTAAGTGGGATTGGTTTAATTTAGACCAGTTGCTGCCTAATTCTAGTTTGTTGATGCTTGCAGGTATAAAACTACTAGAGCCAATGGCTGGAGAAGACCAAGTGTATTGGGGATCGTCCAGCTCCGAAAATTTCACTATTAAATCAGCTGATGAAGTACTCCAAAAGAGCACATGGAATCCACCAGAGGATGCATGGAAAGAAATCTGGAAAATACAAGTCCCCCAAAAAGTGAGATGTTTTCCATGGCTTCTGTTGAAAAGGCTTTGCTTACTAATCAGAGACTATTCAAATGTAAACTCACTGATATTTGCTTGGGAATTGTGGAAGATTGGCAACATGTTGTAAAGGACTGTTTGGAAGCCAGACTTATTTGGAATGAGCTATTGGGGGTAAACATACCTGATGACGTTTTTTTTTTTAACCAAAGATACAAGCATCTGGCTCCTTGACAACCTAACGGATAAGAGCACCACAACTGACGGTATTCCTTGGAACGTGCGATTCAGTGTGTCCTACTGGCTTTTGTGGAAATGGGGAAATGAGAGGGTCTTCTCGTCCGGTGTCTCATATAGAAGAGGTGGTTATATTCGGACAATATCCAAAGAATATTTCAGAGTTCTCAACATGTTAGCTACAACAAAGGATCAGCAGAGAGGTACTAAATGGGTAAGTTGGTTTCCTCCAAATGCTGATAATGTTAAACCTGATACAGATGGTGCACTCTCCGAGGACAGAATTGTGGCCACGGCTGGGGGAGTGGTTAGAGGAGGAAATGGGGAATGGCTTATTGGTTTTACCGTAAATATTGGTAGATGCTCAGTGATCAATGCAGAGCTTATGGCAATCTACACTGGACTAAGTCTGCTGGGAGAATGGGTGAAGAAATGTTCTGGTTGAGTCGGACATCATGCTTGCTGTACAAATAATCACTCAGTCGCATCCATCCATAAATAATAGCTGTGCAATCACTCAAGCCATAAAGAACCTTATCCGCAGAGATTGGATAGTCTCTATCTCCCATGTTCTTAGAGAGGGTAGTCAAGTAGCGGACAGATTGTCCAAAATAGGCCGTGACTTCCCAATTGGCCTTCATGTGTTAGACAATCCTCCCAGAAATGTTATTGAATTAGTTTTGAATGATGCTAGAGGCACTGCTTGTGAGAGACTTTGTAACAATGTTTGATTTGTATTTCTTCTTTGATGGTATTAGTAAAGTTTTTTTGTCACCTCTTATTCTGGGGTCTACTTAACAGGGTTAATGAACGAGGGCTAATCTAACTAGGTCGTCGAACATATGGGTGGCCCTTAAAAAAACAAAAATTGTGTTATTTAATGCTCTTGAGCCTACTATAATAAAAACTTAAATAATCAATTTTTTAATAAAAACGTATCACTTTTTTCTTATCAAGAAAACAGTACCAACTTAGAGCTTGTTTAATTGTGGAAAATTTCTACTATTTTCTAGAAAACTAGACAACAGAAATGAAAAAACAAAAAATTTGTTCAAAAAGAATTTTTGATTAAGAGGCATATTTTCTAAATATTTTTAAATTTTAAAAAATAAAAACAGAATACAAAACATAAACAGAAAATTGTTTTCTCAACTAAACATAACCTTAGCTAATCCGTTTTGTCAAAAAAAAAATCCCGATCTTGACATTAATTTAACCCAATTTGAACATAGTTAAACTCATTAGCCTTTAAAAAAAAAAGAAAAGAAAAGTTGAAACATTTCAAGAATTAAAAGTTGGGTGGTATTGAAAAAAATAATATACTATTAATTAATTACTTATGTTTTTTCAAATTTTCATCAAAAAATGCTTATTATCTTATCAAATAATTAACTTTATGATGACAACTTTTCTAGTGTTAGCATGTGAACGATTTGACCAAAAATCGACTATGACTCTGCTCATCTTCTTCAATTCTACTATAGATAACATGACATGATGATATGTGATAAAAACAATTGCATAACTGCTGGAAAAAATATATTAAAAATGTGTAAAAAATAATGAGTCATATCTTTTATCAAGAAATAATGACAGTCATTATGTATAAGTGTTGTAAAACATTGCCATAATTCTGAAAGTTAAAATAATTGAACAAATTCTGAAAATAAATATTTTAAAAAAAAATTGCAATGAGACATAAAACCCATGATGAAGTTAGCTTGGCAGATTTTAGCGTGTCAGGATAAATTATGGGTTCAAGTGATGAGAGCAAAATATCTGGAAGGGGAAATAGAAATCCCCACGCACTTCGGCAATAGTAAAAGCTCACACCTCGAAAGGAATATGTAAAGCTTGGCCATTGATGTTGGGCCGTCTTAAGAACTTTTGTGGCCTTAGGCGGAAAACAACTTAGAGCCCTTTAAAAATAGAGTACTTTTATTAAAAAATATTTAATTAAAATTTATTTTCTTGCTTTTTGAGAGGCTTTTTTATATTCAAAGTTAGAAAGTAAACTTTTTGTCTTAACAAGAAGCCTATTAACGATATCTTTTTAAGATTGAATTAATTCTTCAACTTTTCTTTAATTTTCACATTTTTCATATTCAAATTCATATTTTCTAATAAAACTTTATATGAATTAAAAATATAAAAGAACTTTGTGACCTGATTTGTGTGTCGAATTTTATCTTGTATGAAAGTATTTTCCACCACTAAATTAATCTAATTTAAAAGGTAAAATTATGGGTCTTTTTTTAATTAATTTGTGTTTATGGTTTAAATAAAGTTATGGGCCTTTTTTCCTTTTTGCTTTTATTTCACAGCCGGGTCCTTTTAAAATGTCTCTTTTCTTCAATGGATTGTGGGTAATGGGAAAAGGGTTAAATTTTGGTAGGATAGATGAATTGACGACAAAAGACTTTTAGACATTGCAGCTGGCCATATAGATTCACGTGACAGAGACGAGACGGTCAATGCATTCTCAACTAGAGAAGGTATGTGGAAATGGGAACGTTTTCAAAGTTTACTTCCTGATGAGTTTTGTGAGAAGATTGCTTATACTAAACCCACAACGTCGGAAGCGGGAGATGATCAAATTTATTGGAAGCGCACATCTGGAGGCAATTTCAGGGCTGCATCTGCTTATGACAAGCTAAGGGGAACGGACTGGCAACATTGAATCTTGGAGCCACGTTCTAAGGAAGTGTATCTATGCCCATGCCGTATGGAGTGATATTGTTGAGGATCAATATTGCCGAGGTGAGTTTTTCAATCTGACTGATGATTCTTGGTTAATTAACAATTTAAAACTGAGAGAAGGCGTAGGGATGGTGCTCCATGGAACATTGTTTTTGGTATTTCTTGTTGGTTCCTTTGGAAATAGCGGAATGAACGCATATTACGAATAAAATTACTACTTGTATGAGTGATCGAATAAGAATTTATGTGAGAGAATCATTCAAGGCTTCCCAATGGATTCAAACCAACACTGATCAGGAGCAGAAGTCAACAAGAATGATTGGGTGAAAACCCGGACAGTGGTTATGTTAAGCTGAATACAGATGGATCCCACCTATTTGAGTCGGGACATGCCACCACAGCTGGGGTGCTCAGGGACGGAACAGGTACTTGGATTTGTGGTTTTGCAATGAATCTTGGCAAATGTAGCATTTTGAATGCGGAACTGTGGGGCCTTTGCAAAGGACTTGAAATGGCTTGGAAGAAAGGATTCAAGAGTATTAGGGTGGAAAGTGACAGTCTTATTGTTGTTAACATGGTTAATAGGCAGAAGGTGTATGCAAATCAGCAACGGGCATTGGTGGACGCTATAAAATGTTCAAAGCGACAAGATTGGGAGGTTAGCATCAGCCATGTATTTAGAGAAAGCAATAGGGCTGCTGATTGGCTTGCTAAGCATGGCCATACTCTGCATAGAGGCTGCCATGAAATAATTGAATAATTGATCCACCTTTGGGGATTAGAGACATTGTGGCCAAAGATAAGAACGACACTAGTACTGCTATAAATGGTAGAATTTAAAGTTTTGATGTGTTCTGTTTTGGTTTTCCTTATATATTTTTTTTATCTTTGTTCCTTGGTTAATGTTTGCTTATTATAATGCGTATAACCAAGGTATTCTTCCGTCAAATGTGAGGGAAAATCAATAAAGCTTTGAGGTGTCATAACATCCTATTCAATTATTAGATAGAATTTTGAGTGAATTCGAAAATTTTTGAGGAAAGATCATGTTTACTCTAGTAAAATAAGTGTTACTCGAGTAATATGGAGATTTGATAACTCGGGTAAGTAAGACGTTTACTCGAGTAAGCATGGAAATGTTCATTCTTCCATAATCCTAGCTAGCTCGAGTAAGAATTGATGATACTCGAGTTAATGAATGGTTGTTTTATTCGAGTAAGGCATAGAGTTGCTCGAGTAACCGAAGTTATATTTCTGAGTTGAGTAGTGTCTTACTCGAGTAATAGTTTTGCTTACTCGAGTAAGATATGTTTCTGGGCAAATGGTGAGTTGGTTGTACGTGTATAAAAAAGTGTTTATAACCTCTTCTGAAACCCAAAAACGTTCTCCTTCCGTTCTCTTTGATTCTTTGTCCAATTCTTCGAGGATTCAAGGTAAAAATCATCTCTCTACTTTGGTTCTTGCTTCTAGTTCATGTAAGAACCTTTAGAACTTGATTTTGGATATTGTAAATCGATTGTTGATGGCTAGGTTTCGATTGGATAATTTGGCAGCTAGGTTTCGTGGCAGACCAACTTAGATGGAGGCTAGGGTTTGGTAGACCTTTCAAGACCTTTGAAAACCTTTTGAAGACATTTTGTAGACTTTTGAAGAACTTTTGAAGACCTTTTATAAACCGTTTGTGGACTATTGTAGACCTTTGAAGACTTTCGTATACATATGTATATCAAATCAATTGTTGTTAAATAAATTGAAAATTTATAAATTTTTTGTACACTTAATACATATATATATACAAATAATTCAGCTTAATTTAAAAAAAAAACATATTATACAAAAAATTTGTTAAATCAAATTTTTTATAAAAAAATTGTGAACTCCTTTTTGGAGACTTTTGGATTGAAGACCTTCGGAGACCTTTGAAGACCTTCTGGAAAATCATATTTTTTTTGAATTTATTTTTTCGCTAAAAATATCAATTTCTTTCGAAAATATCGTGATTTCTCGTGAGTATAGTATTTGTCAAATTCAGTTTTTTATGACATTTTTCCAAATTGGGAACTTGGATGGAATTTGTCAAATTCAAAATTTATTTTTCTAATAAAAGTCTGATTTTCCCTTAAAATTTCACTTCTTTGGCCGCCAAGTCAGCAATTTAAGAAAAATTAAGCACAGCTTAAAACGCCTCTCCCTCCTATTGTTATTTATACTAATGATGATATATAAAATCGAATAAAATTACTGTAGATAAAGGTCTTATCCATCATCGGCAGTTTAACCTAGTGGCAAGTGAATGGAAAGCTCACATGGAAGGTCTCGGTTCGAGTTCTTCCACCACCACTTTGATGGGAGTTACCACTCGTATAGTGAACGATATAGGGAAAGTTGACATCAGTTATTTAGTCCACCGACTTGTTGGGTTGATAAACCAAAAAATAAAAATAAAGATCTTATCCCGCAAATAATTTATATCCATATCTACCATGATCATTCTAACCATATCTACCATGCTCTTGTCTATTGTTTGTTTGAATTTTAAGTCTATATCCACTTTGATGGTTGGTTTATGATGATATACACCTATAATGAGTTATGAAGGATTATTGAATTGTGAGACTGTATTATTGATCATACTCTTGTAGTATATTGTACTGTGATTTAACTTATTGATGATCATCATTATTATAGATTGACTATTAAGATAAGTAGATCACAGTTGGCTAACTAGTTTCAATTTGACTATCATGGTGTCAGGTATTGTTTTAGCCCATAACATTGTTAATTTAACCCTTTTGAGTAAGGTATTGTTTTAGCTCTTAAGGTTACTAGTTAAGATTGATCATGACTTGGAATGCTAGTCATGGATTATATATATTACTTTAGCATCCAAGTAGCTTGAGAACAATTCAGTATATTATAGGTGTATGATTAGTGATATCAGAACTTGATATTGAGTTATTTATATGTAAAATAGTCTCATGTTTTATTTGCATTGCATTATTTTCTGGAATTGCTATTTTATTGGTGAGCAAGAATGATATATTTAGAGAAACTAGCCAAGAGTAATGAGAAGATTGATTGATATTAACATTGATATTGATAACTTGATATATATATATATATAATGAGATGTTGAATTACAGATATGGAATTGAGTAAATGGATATTTATAATAGTATAATAACTCCTTTATTGTTCCCCCTTTGTTGTATATGTGTCCACTCACGAGTTTCATACTCACCCCCTTCTCCTCCTTATACAGATTAGTAGCAGTTAGAAGTTAAATTTGCCTCATTTTAGCTTTAAAATCAGAGTTCTTAGAAAAGGTTGGCCAACAAAAAGAATAGAGCTTTCATTCATGTTATTTTGAATCTTGCATTTCTAAAACAATTATGTATTTATCTAAAAAGCTTTGATACATTGACTATTTTAGACTGTATTTTGAATATAATTTTAGAAGGTTTTATGTTGTGAACTTTAATAAATATGACAGGGTGTTCCAGATTATAAGATGAGAGAACAGAATGTGTGGTTAAACATCAAATTAATAAAGTATAATGTCATCTTACCTGTGACAGGTGGGTGTGACAGTTTTTTTTTTCAAAATTTTGTTTCAGTTCCATTTCAATTGTTCATCGAAGAAAGTGTGCACAACATACAAGGTGGGAAATGCATCTGTCTTTACGCATTTTTTATTGAATACCAAATTAGAACACGCAATCGCTATAACAACAAGTGGCTAGTATGCAATTATTGAGGCTTGGAATTCATATTATTACTTCTTTTTTTTTTTTCGTGAGCTTAGTTCCAATCTAAAATCTGTTCTTTCAATTTTTTTGTGCATTTATTCGTTTTCTACAAAAATAGAATTGGGTTTGTGCTTCGATCTATTTGTACCCATTAACAGATATATATAGTTATTTTAAGAGTAAAAAATAAGTATGAATTAAAAAATTTAATATGTACTAAAAATATTGTATAAAAAAAACTTTTTAAAATTTAATATGAAATTTTTTTATAGTTATATGATCTTGTTGTTTATATATTTTATCCGTCTTATAAAGATAGTCTATTAGTCTTTTTTGAGATATCCTAAAATAATTATCATATTTTTAAATAAATTTTACCTTTTGTAATTGTCTTGAAATCAAACAAATATGGATGGAGTCTTTTAATATTTTCGAATCAGAATAATTATATTAATGATGATATAAAAGTAAAAATATTACCTGATTTGTTATTTTTTAATCTTTGTGTAAATAAAAAGATGATAATCTTTTAGGGATGGAGGGAGAAATTCTTATGTTTTTTTTTCATTTTTTTTAATTTTAGAAAATTTTTATTATAATTTTAAATATTTATAAGAAAATAAAAATAAATTTATTTAGTATACTAAAACAACGTTAGAGTCTAATACTAATGTTGGTATCAAAGAAGAGAAATTGTAGGGCATTTTCGGCACCTTTTCATCTTTTTATTGCACCTCGGCATTCCCTTGCCCCTTTTCATGGGCTATCTCGAATTAACGTTGGTTAAAATTTCACTTCTTTGGCTGCCAGTCAGCAATTTAGGCAAAATTAAGCACATCTTAAAACAACTCTTCCTCCTTCTATTATTTATCCTATATCATTAAATCGAATATAATTACTGCAAATAAAGGTCTTATCCACCAGCGGGTATTTAGTATGGTGACAAGTGATCACATGAAAAATTTCGGATTCCAGTCTTTTCACCACCATTTTGTGCAGTCTTTATCCACAAATCATTCTAAACATATCTACCATGATCTTATCCGTTGTTTCTTTGAATTTTAAGTCTGTATCCATTTCTTTTCTTTTCTTTTTTTGATAAATTCTTAAATTTCATCTATATCTGTTTCTTTTATTTTTTTTTATCTGAAGCAATCTTAACATGTTTTCAAAAAAAATTGAACTGTTCTTAACGTGTTTTCAAATTAAGTTTTTTCTAGTGAACATTTTTATATTGTGGGCTCTTTTTTAGTTTAGTTTTTTAGATGCTGTACGAATATTTATTTTCTGCGGCTGAATTCTCATCATTATTTTTTAATTATTTTTTATTTCACCCTTTTCAACAGTCAATAGGAGAAAAAGAAAAGGTGGTGTTAGGTTTATCTTTATGACTTCGATAACCATTAGGGAAAAAGGCAACAACATAATGTCGCTGGAAATAAAAAATCAAAAGCAGCCACTAGTGCTCTAAAATTCTCTGTATCTGTACTCTTCGATGCCTCTTTCTCCATAAATAAACCAAATTTTCAATTTTCTATCCCACCCACATTGCTTTTACACTTCAATGGACGAAACAAATCATTCCAGTGCCAAACATGAAGAAGAAGAGTGGAGAAAACAATCCCAAGAGTTGATCCAAACACTGCCTAAAGAAAAAAACTGGAATGGCACTTTCCTGTACAACTATGAAGGATTGTGGTATCCGGGAATAGCTTTAAAGGGCTTGTTGTTCTTTCAGAAATACTATAAACCACACAGCAGTGACGTAATTCTTGCAAGCTCGCCAAAATCGGGTACTACTTGGCTAAAAGCCTTGGTTTTCACTATTGTCAACCGGTCAGTTTACTCGCTCAAAAACCATCCTTTGTTAACCACTAGCACTCACCAAATAGTACCCTTCTTTGAATTTGGCTTGTGCAAGAAAGACCTATTTCCTGATCTTGATTTGTTTCCTGAACCACGAATTTTCGCCACTCATACATCGTATGCTTCACTTCCATGCTCGGTTAAGGATTCCGGAAACAAAATTGTTTATGTTTGTAGGAACCCATTGGACCAGTTTATCTCTCAATGGCATTTTACTGATAAGGTTCCCGGTATCAATAAGGAACTGATTATGCCTCTCGAAGAAGCTTTGGATATGTTTTGCAGAGGAATTAATAGCTTTGGACCAATTTGGGATCATGTATTAGGGTACTTCAAGGTCAGTATTGAGAGACCAGATAAGGTGTTGTTTTTGAAGTATGAAGACATGAAAGAGGACAGTGTCTTGTACATCAAGAAACTTGCTAGTTTCTTGGGGTTTCCATTCTCTGAAAAGGAAGAAGAACAAGGATTGGTTAAAGACATTGCAGGATTTTGCAGCTTTGAGAGCATGAAGAATTTTGAAGTAAACAAGAATGGTGTTGATGTGGGTGGTGTTGCAAATGCTGCTTTTTTCAGAAAAGGCGACGTGGGTGATTCTCTCAATTATTTAAGCCCGGAAACAGTAGAGAGACTGGAGAAACTTGTTCAAGAAAAGTTGGGAGAAGTTGGTTTAAGCTTCAAATTACCTGGCTAATTTTCACAAAATTAATTGTTCTTTAGCTTCGAGCACTGTTCTTATTTGGGTTTTTTTTATAAGTTATTTCGGTTTCAATTAAAGTCTAGATGAAGTTATCGCATATTTCAGGTTTTTTTTATATAAATAGTATAATTTTATTGAAACTTGACCCACAAAGTAATGAATTAACATAGATTAGGAAAGATTTCCACCACTCTATGGGCATATTTCAAGTTGTATCTGTAGGCATGTTTCTTTTATTAGATCATTTCATTTTTGTATTTAACTAGTTCAAATTCGAATTAAGGAGAACATCTAACAAACCATTTTCACTAAATTTTAGAGAATTTTAATTACGTGAAAGTCCAATGGAGTCCGAAGAATGCTTTAGATTTGTTTTTTGTCGATAAGAGGGGAGTCGGGGACGATCAGTAGTAATATATTTCTGTTGAGCGACATTATCTCCCTGTTAAAATATGTTTTCGACATGGTATGTTTTCCTTAGGGAACTTGTAATTTTTTATGTTTTATATGCTGTAAAATATGGAAGCATATAATAAAAGTTTAAATAATTAATGTTTTAATTCCGAGAAACATTTGCACCATTTCTAAGCTTAACTTGGGTCCAGAATTCATCACTCTTCCTAATAAAGCAGGTAAACGGAAATCAGAAGAAATGTAATTGTTCGGAGACCAACTTGGAAAGAAATTTCTGAAGAAATCAAAGGAAAGAAAGTGAAGAATTTGAGACTCAGACATGAGCTGGTCTCAGTTAGAAAAATCAAACAAGACTCAATGGCATTAATGATGACCATGGGAAGAAAGTTGAATGTGCATGAATGTGGACAGGAAATTCTGAGGGTGGGCCATCTAATATTTGTGTGGTCTCAGAATCAAGAACTCTATCTCCATCTTCTAGAACTTGTTTGAAAACAAATTCATGAACACTCATTCTTGGTGGCAACTGAATAAGAGAAGATCTAATATCCTTTTACACTAATGTTCTTTATCTTTTTTCACATGAGAATTAATTTAAAATTAATTTAATAATTTTAAAAATATCAATACATAAAAAATATATGAACAATATAATTATTTTTTAATATATTAATATTTTTATAATTATTAAATTAATTTTAAATTAATATTTATCATTGAAATGATGTAAAATACATGAGTATAAAAAGATCATCCCAACTGAATAGTGCTTAATTTTATAGAAAAGGTGATTTACAACGGTTTTTTAATACATAACATTCTCTTCTTCATGATTATTTTTAAGAATTCATTCCCTGGACCGCTTCTTTCAAATTTTCTAATTGTCTCCTTTAAGTTGAAATTCTTATGATTCCTCTTCAACTTTTTGATATGGCTATTTTCAATGGTGATTTTTATAGTTGATGTATAAATTAAGAGTATAATTGTCACGATTTATTTTTGGGACTATGACCGACGTACGAGGTGAACCGTCTATGGAAGCCCATCTCATCTCGCACAAGCCTCATAGTACAAAACTTCTACCCAAATATCATATTTAAAGAAATATGAAAAACAAATAAAAGTATAATCTTTGTTTATTAAAAACAAAACATATATAGTATTAAGTGAGAAAATTATTTCAAATTAAAATATTTAAAATGTCAAAAACATAAACACATTCCACAGGAATCCGGTGTGGAGCATCTAACAATTCATACAAATGGGTCCGGTCAAAAGGGCACTGACCGCAACATCAGAATTCCTCACTGAGCATCAAAAGCCAATGAACAAAATTTCCCAGAGTCACCTGCAAGATGATAATAACAGGGACAAAACAAACAAAGAAAAAGGGTCAAACCCTGTGAGTGAGGGACAACACTCCATATCGCCTCATACGTGCTTCACAAAGACTGGTTTGAAAACTATTTGAAAACTAACACATGCGGTATACGATAGGTATACATACGTATACACTATATATATAGTATGGTTTCCAGAAAAATATTTCGATTTGCAACCAAAGCAAACAACATGCACGAAATCCTTCTGGAACTAAATCAGAATCTTTAAAGATTCTTTCCAAACCTTATTAAAGCTGTTATGCTTTCTAAAATCAAACCAAAACCTTTTAAAAATTGTTTTATCTTATCGGAGCTTTCTAAACTAAACTCTTTTAGGTTGTACTAAATATTTTAGAAATCCAAAATTCGTTTTATCAAAAACTCTTATCAGAGTTCAAAACTTCACCACGTAGACATTATTTTTTAGAATATTTTCAAAATAACTAAAACTCAAATGTTTTAAAACCCAAGTAAGATTCTTTCGAAAACCTTTTGCTTTAACAAAGGTTTCAAACAAAACATCTTAAAATACTTCAAAACTTCCGAAAACCCTTTCTTTTAAAGCTGTT
>CAODLS010576694.1:0-12389 GCA_948243855.1 Flueggea neowawraea | reverse complement strand
TATGTCAACTCCATCAGCAATAGCATCATCAAAAGCAGCCAGCATATCCATATCTGTGCAGCCGCCACTCCAGCATACTTTATACATGGCAATTCGCGCTGAGGGCACCCCTCCTCGTGCAGTTCCTTCTGCTACCCCATAAAAACTAGCGCCCTTGACGGAAATTCCAGCTGCAGTGGAGGAAGTGTGTGTGCCATGGCCATCATCATCTGCTGGACTTAGTTCACCCATTTCAGGATCAGCTGCATTGTCCAGGTTGTAGTATTTTGCCCCAATTACCTTCCTGTCATGTTTCATAATATTTGGCATTAACATTTAGACATTCTGATGAAATTACGATTTCGGTTTCTGCAGATTGGTTTGGTATTTTTCATTTATAGTAAATATATAGTCAGGAAAAAACATACTTGTTACAGCCTGTGAAATTCCCTCCCTTTATACATTGTCCCTTCCATTTGGATGGAGTAGGTCCATAACCATGATCATTGAAGCTCGGAGCATCGATGTAAATTCCTTCAAAAAGAAAAGAAAAACCAAGATTTGTAAATACACTGGTATGTAGAGAGTTTGAAATTATTCAAATGGTGTCACTTACCCGTATCCAACACAGCTAATATAATATCATTCTCCATTTGTGGTCTTCTATCGACTGATTCTCAGTCCGACAAAATCCCATCCTCTCGTTGTGTGAAGTTGGTTCCTGGTGTTTTCAAACACTGAGACCACACCATCTTCCTCTGCACATCAATGTAAAATGGAAAAATCAAATCCAATCTCTTAAGTTAATGCAGAACAAGAAAATCTTGTTGCATCCATTTTAAACTTACCTGACAGTCTTCTCACTTCATGGGGTAACAGTCTCGCCGCAAACCCATTAAAGCTCCTTCCATAGCTATGTATCTTAGAATCTCTAGCAATAGACTCGCTGAAAGAAAAGAAAATTGAAAAATTTTCCCCCAAAGTCAGCGTTTAAGGTGATGAAAATGTGAAGAGATTTAGCTGTAAAAAGGTCATGATCAGTACTCTCCAGTTGCAGCCACAAGTAGACTGTGGTGCTGATCCTTGACAGATTGTTCGGCTCCATTGGCTTCTCCCATATAAACAATGTATGCCTGACACCATGAAAACAACGTTCAAATGCCAAATCCATTATTACTTCATGACTCCATTATATTTACACATATGCATGCATATACAACAACACGTTTTGCTTGTGCATGTATAGATACCTTCCTGTCATTGTCAGTCGACAACCCATGAACGTTCAACGTTGCTACAAGGCTCATGCTGATGAAAAGAAACACGAGAAGATTCAGAGCCATTGTGATCATAAGTCTGTTTCTCAGTTTGTGATAATTATATTAGTGGAATTGAGGTTTAAATAGACGAACTGAAGTGTGTGGTTAGTGTCATGGTCTAATCTATGGAAGAGAGTTTTTTGGCTTTGATTTTGGATCTTCATTTCAGGGAATGAATCTAAATCTAGTACTATGGAATGGAAGGAATCGAGACAGGAGATTTGTTCGGCTCTGCTGTAACAAACACATTAAAGAGTTTTAGTCGGACATGTTCAATAATACAGTGATCTATGCTGCTTTGTTGCATCCACATACTGTCAACTGTCTTTACCAATTGGAGAAATATTCACGGCTTCATGTTAGATTACAAATATATCCTTAAAATTGTACTGAAGTGGGAAAAATTCTGTAATCTGATTTGGATGGCAAGCCATTCAACATTTTTGGTTAGAGTATAGATAACCCTTTTTTTTTCCTTTATTCAATCTACAAAAACAATTTATTTTAATACACTTGTGAGGATATTTCAGTAATTTAACAGGAATATTTTTGTAATCTAATTAGGTAGAGTCAGAAAAATTTAATTATAATCCATTGACGGATATTCTTCCATTTTGTCATGTAGCAGCGCACTTGTCAATGTTGTACCATAGTAAACATGTTTGATACCAAATAGAAACTACCGAAAAGAAGTGATATTGCTGTGAAAGCCTCAAAATTTAGACTTCCCATGATTCTCATATTATTTAGCAACAATCAATTTAAGATTAAAACTCTTTTTTTCCGGATATTTCCTGCATACATTTCTAATTGATGAATTACTAAGAGGTAATTGCTCTACATTGCAAAGGAGACGTACCTCTCAATAAAGTTACCTAAACAAGAGGAAAGACACAACAACATGGCTATTTCAAAACAATGGCTACCTGAAAAGACCTGTAAATTAGTACAACATGATAGCCTGAAATGCAAGTCCTAATTATCTGTCTCTTCCTGGCCAATTTCATGTCCAAATCAGACATTATAATCACTTCACATCGTACAATTCCTGCTGCTCCTCCGAAACAGAGCCACTTCATATTCCATCTAACTCTATGCATTGCAATGATTCTGGAGGGAAAAGCATCAATATCGGTTTGAGCTCCGCCCTTGCTATTTTGTTTCTCCGACAAGTTTTTGAACTCTTCATCTCTGCACATCAATGGTTGGTCCTCTGCAGCCTTTTCCTCACTATTCTTCTTTGACTTTTGTCTGCTTTTGCGAGAGAGAGATGCCAATGTCTCATCGCCTTCAGATTCCACACTTGGATCATTGCCATAACATAGAGCTGCAGCAAGAGCGAGAACTTAATGATATTAAAGACGCTGAAATTAAAAGCTCAAAATTACAAAGAAGAATAAGAAAACAAATACCTCAATTTTGACAGGACAATCAAACTTCTCGTGATTTCTAGGATACCAATCCAATGCCCAAATCGAACCTCCAACATTCATGATGAAGTCTTTACTGGAACAAAACAACGATAAGTCTAAAATTGATTCCACAAGACTTTCAATACAATATATTTTTTTTAAAGAATCATCTTTTAAAACAAATCTATACGGTCGCATAAAAAAAATCTAAGCTTAACCAAGTACCTTGATTCCACTAATGCGACATCACCATGAACGGCCTCATTCTGCGCAACCATCGGAACCAGAAACAAACAGGCATTAACAAAAACAAAATAAAATAAATTAACAAGAAAAAAATTGAGCTTGTATGTTATGTTAATGTACGTTTGGAACAGTTGCGGATGAAAATTGAGGCAAAATTATCGCTTGAGGATCATCTCACTCTATGCACTGTCGTTTCAAAAGCGAACATAATCACTCTTGGCTTGTAATTAAAATCCTTCCACTCTCTGGATGCGACCAAAACAAATTCAAACTTAAAAAACGTAACTTTTAATACTCAAATACGCATATAAAACAGAAAAGCAAGAGTGTGACCTTAAGAAGGTGATTGAGGAGGATAATTGATTAAGTTCGGCGTCGTTCTGAGAAATAACAACCTCTGAATCAGCTTCTCCACTTTACTTAGAAATAGCGGCCATGGCGTTGAAATGATTATCTACTGAATGATCGAACAAGGAAACTTTAACCACTCCAGACCGTTCACCTCTTTCTCCATCGTCTTCTTCCAATCTTCCGAAGGAAACTGATAACAATACAAAATCAACACAGCCAATTTAAGACTTCAGACCCTCATCCTCAGCATGAACCAAGAACTATAACAACAGAGGCACTAGAAGTGGAAACAAAAAAAAACGTGAGCTCTGTAGGGCCTTATACAAGCCCAACTAGCCCATTTTTTGCTTGCTAGTAGGCTCAACAAGGCCCATATTTTCCGCTGCTAAGGATAATGAGGCCCAGTTCTATCAATAAAACCATTGCGGGATTTTTTGGCAAATACGCGAAAACTGAAACATATACTATAAAAAGCCCTGCAAAACTTTAGCTAAATAAGCTCATAAATTATTGCAGTGTTTTTTTTTCTGAA
Organism: Flueggea neowawraea; assembly: GCA_948243855.1. Taxonomy (NCBI): domain Eukaryota; kingdom Viridiplantae; phylum Streptophyta; class Magnoliopsida; order Malpighiales; family Phyllanthaceae; genus Flueggea; species Flueggea neowawraea. The sequence continues at coordinate 8,550 of CAODLS010576694.1, read as the reverse complement.
AATATCTACCAAAAGTAAAAAACGTGGATGATTTCCATATCCTAAAATACAGATAAAAATAGGAGTTGTCAACTTCTTAAAATCGAATTTAAAACAATCGAAATAATTAAAATAAAAAATCCAAGAGATACAAAACACATCCAAGAACAAAAAGGGTGGGAATCTTCTTCATTCACTCCTTTTCTTTTCTTTTTTTCCATTGTTGATTAAAAAAAATAAATTTCAAATTATCTTCCTTTATTCGACATTTACACTTGTGTTTATATCAAGTTTCAATACAATTTCTAAGAAGTTCCATGCAATTTTTTTTGTAATTCTATATTTCATTACTAATTGAAAAATAGCCCAAATTTTTCCATCTTAAGTTTCAATCAAGACTCCAAAATATTTTTAGGCATGTTTATGTCAAGCTTCAATAAAGGTTCAATGGGGTTTTTATGTTGAACAAGATCTTACAAATTTCAAGAAATGAGCCTCTTTGCACTACTCAAATGTAGTCGAAAGGGTTGAATGTTCGCAGCTGAAACATCATTGAAACCATGATGAAACCATAAACATGTCTCCAATAATAGTTGATTATTCGCAGCCAAAACTTCCCTAAAACTTGATGAGAAATTCATGAAAACTCATTTGAATTTCGTAATTCAAAATACGTTCGTACACGTTAATTGAAACTTGACATAAACCAAATGAGAGTAATAAAAAAAATAAAATCTAGAATTAAGTAAGTAACAAAACTCATGTAAACATGTTTGTGAAATTATAATGAAACCTAATTGAAATTCCATAAAGACTAAATTGACTATCTTAAAATTTAAGAGATGGAATCACAAACACGGTTGTGAAACTTTGAAGAAATAAAGAGTGAAAAATCTTTAGCCTTACTTAGGATTTTTTTTTGACAAAAAAAATCAAATAATAATTGTCCAAGAAAAGTGGAGTCAGGTGAGAAAAACCAAAATTTAGTACCTTAAAAATAGGATCCAAAATTAACTACCTGAAAAATAGAATTATATCCGAATTTATCTCTTAGTGGGAAAAATCAGAATATAAAAATCTACAATTGAATTATCAAAAACTTGGTGAGTATTCTTAGATAAAGTTTTGAGAGGTGATTATTTTGTACAATTTCCTCAAATGCATAACTATACTTAAAAAAAATTAAAATTACAAAAAAGTGCCCAGATTTTTTGGGACTAGAATAAAAGTTCAAATTTATAAAAACTGTTCTTCAAAAATCTAAATTTACAACAATAGCAAGTAATTATTTAATTTATTTTAGTTGATTTTTATTTGAATATTGAATGACATAATAGTTACACATTGAATGGTTCTATGAAAAATAGTATAAAATAAGAGATTGGATAATATATTAGTGTTGATAGAGTTATAAAGAAAAGAGGAAATAGGACGCATGGAATACACATTGGCAAATGCCTAGATGCCGCTGCCGGACAACATTTCGTGGATCCTTTCACTAAACAAGACTCATGTGAATTCTCCTCTCCAACCCTTGCACCCTTTATTTGCCTTCAAATTATCAACACTGGTACAGTTCTTCTTGTACAAGAAATAAAAGATACCCATCGTCGATATAAAAAAAAAAAGAAAAACAGAAAAGAAAAAGATATTTATCACCGCTTTACTAACTACCTACCTAACTACTTTCTGTTTCATTATTTCTCAGGCGAAATGCGAGTAAACACTTTTTTGAAAACTTTACTATGAAATATCCGTCTGTCTATAGTTTTGTGTCTTTTTTAAGTCTTGATTCATTTTTAGTTGATCAACTAATGATAATATAATTAATAATTCATTGATATTAGAATCAACCCTAACACTAAAGAGTCATGAGTTTGATCTCTAGTGGAAATATATATAAACTTAAGATATTGTATCTTGCATGTTCAAACTTTAATATGTTTTCACTTGAGAACAAATCTGATTTTTTTGAGAGAATGATTCGTATATATCAACTTCAAATTTTATTAACAGGAATCCAAGATAACAAAAAGTGAAAAATGAACAAACTGAAGCTCTTTGGGAGGCTGTAGGAATTCAGGCTACACCATATGGAGTCCTTAAAGCTGATCCATACAAAACTAGGAAATTATAAGTGGATTACCAACAAGAATCAGTGTCCCACGTTTACTACATCTGCAACATGAAACTGTTATATATAGTGATGGATGACATTAAGGGATCAGCTTTATTTTTGAGGTGCAAAACAGATATCATATCGGAACCTAATTAAATTGCTAATTGAAAACATAGTCAAGAAACACAGGCTAATTATAATTAAGCTATCAAATATCCATCATTGTGTAAAAGAGGATAATTACTAAACCTGCCGACACCCACCGGACATTTTGGGTTTATGGCGCTTCATCAATAACACAAGTAGACCATTAAATCACGTCACATATACTTGAATTGATTGGTCCTTCGACAAATTTGCACCATTTAGTAACAATTTAGTCTAATTAACCCTACATATAGTACATATGCATGTATATATTTGGAACACACATATAATAAACGTACGCATGTATGTAAGAATGAGTTCTATGGATCATGACCTTCCCTTGCTCGTACCGAGACCGGTAGACCACCTCTGGCGGTAAGGCCCGAAGAGAAACGTGGTGTGTGATAAACAATCGCTAATTCTATATGGAAACGTCGCAGCAATGGAAGAGCGACACATTTAAGCTCCGTCAATGCCACTTCCTTCCCCAAACAGACCCTAAGTCCAGCTTGAAAAACCGGGTAACTGAAAGGGTTTTCAGAAAAGAACACACCAACTCTCAGCTACCTTTCAGGCTTGAATTCCAAGCAATCTTGACCCCAAATTTCCTGCATCCGGCCCATTGCATAAGGGTGGTAAGTAACCCTAGTGCCTCTCTTCACACAACTCCCATCAGGTAACACATCATCTGCTTCACCGAACTTGGAATCGAATTGAATTGGAGGGTAAAGTCTCATGCTCTCATAAACCGCAGCCTGTAAGTAATGAAGTTGTTGGATTTTTTCAAAACATGTAGCCTCCTGGTTCGGACCAAGAATTCTATCTGCCTCCATCCTAATGGCTGATCCGACTTCCGGGTGTTTTGCTAGTAGCCAGAAGAAGCTAGTTAATGCCGAAGCAACCGTGTCGCGGCCGGCGAGAAGGAAACTGAAGTACTTGTCATCATTGACGGTTCGCATAAAGCGAGATAAAAGATCTTTTTGAGCTGAGTAACCCATTTTTTGCCTTTGCCTTATCACTTCTTGTGCTACAACATTGATTTTCTTGATTGCTTCTTTCATCTTCTTCTCTGTGCCTATATTTAACCACTTTTTGATCTTCCAAACAAGAGGGGAAAAGTTCATGGCTCTTTTTGATGCCAAATCGAAAGCAAGAGCGAAATCGGATATCGGTAGAGTCAGTTCCAAGCATTTGGGGTCTAGACCGAAAGAGAACCGGCATATACTATCGAACGAAAATCTTTTAAACACGTCTTGTAAATCCAAAACAGCTTCCATGTTGCCTGAAACGGACAACAACAGTGGAGTAAGTCGGTGATCAATCTCGTCCTGGACGATTTCGAATGCATATGATCTTATAGAGGCCTTTCCAAGCTCAAGACTCGCCATTTTCCTTTGAAACTTCCATAAGTCACAGCCAACGTTGAATATGCCACGACCCGGAAAGTCAACTAAGATGGCAGAGAAAGGCTTCCCTTTTGGGAAGTTATCGAATCTGGTTTTGAGAATATCTCGACGTTTGTGGGGTTTGCTATGATTGTGTTGCCAAGAATGTGTATATGGGTTGTTTTGGTCTCAGATTTCCTCAAAAGATGAGTAAACCAATCACAAAGATTGTCAAAATTTTTGGTCCAACTTAGGGTGAGATAAGCATTGCATATCTCACAGTTGCACCAAAGCTTTAGCTTCAGTAGGTAAATCAACAGAGAAAAAAGAGAGAAGATGGTGATGATTAAGCAAAACAAGCCATGAAGAGTGAGGGAAGCTTCAATTATCTCCATTAATGGATAAGGTAAAGATGGTGTAGCAGAGAGAAAAAGGAGAATATAAAGATAGGCAAATGAGAGATGATGACGAGACCAATTGAGGGACAAGAGTGTGTGTGATTGATGTGGTTTTCATTTCTTCAGTCCTCAAAATGAAATATTATAGTCTTCTACGATGACAAACTGATTGATTATGAGTAATTGGGAATAGGGGAAGGGATTTATGTTGTTGAAATTGATTCGCACATATTTATTATGTAATAAATATTGATTGAATAACTTAGTTCAGAACATCTCACACATAAATAATAAATTCAATTACTTAATCTGGTTTCATTAAGTCTCTTCAGTTCGAAATGGGACAACTCAAGATATCGAGTGCAATATGAAAAAAAAATCAATTATTTGAATTAGTGTCATGAAACAAATCAATATAATTAAATCAATATTTGACATCTTGTAAAAAAAATACTATTTGATAGCAAATTCTTAGTTTAGCTCTTTCAATATATATGTTACAAAAAATTCTACTGCAATTCTTTCACTAAAAGTATGCAATACTATACATCTTTGTTATTCAAGTTTATCTAGGATGACGTTATCCTGAAATACTAATGATTTATTACATCCAATGAAGAAGTAATTAGGAGTATTTTGGAAGAGAATAGGAGTAATGTGGTATTCTATGTTGATAGAAGAGACAAGTGGTGATTAGTTAATGTAATACATAAAAAATAAAGCACAAACCACGGTGTGCTAAGGACAAAATAAAATATACTTTTATAGGCACGACTTATTAGTAAATTTGCACTTTTATCGATATAATCCAAATATTATATACTATTTAAACATAAGCATATTTTTCATAAATTAGTTTAACACTTAAATACACATACACACATAAATACATACAATATATATATATATATATATATATATATATATATATAGATAAACGGGTTTGTTTATGAGTATATTCATGAACACACAAACGACTCTGTTCGTCAGCTTTTCAAGTTGAGTTTTGGACAATTAGAATGTTCAAACTCTACTTGTTTACGAAACCGAACTTAATATTTTGTTCGCAAACAGACTCGTTTATTAATGAGCTGAATTTGAACGAGATTTTCTCAAGCCAAACTCCGAGCTATTCGACTCATTTACACCCCTACTCCCAACAAATATACAAAAATTAGTCCTAGAATTTTATACTACCAACTTTGAGACGGGTAATTCAACGTCTCTTGTTAATTAATTACAAAAATATATAAATGTATCCGCTGTGAATATGAGATTATATATGACAAATATTTCACTAAATACACTAGTCAGATTCGATATTAGAATAAGATTATGTACAATATTGGTCCACAGGCCATGCTCGCTGAATAATATGTCACATGAAAAATGTAAGCAATTAGAAATGCATGCTTCAGGTACCAGTAGCACCAATAGGAGTGGGAGAATTATAATGAGGATAAAGGATAACCCTAGGCATTCACTTTGAGATGGGGAAGAGAGACGCGTTCCAGTTGGGGTCGACGATTGTCACTACTCAGTTTTTGTCTCCAACAAAGTGGCGATAACACGTTGCACAAATTCTACAACTACTGCTTCACAAATCTGCTGGAAGTGGGTTTGATGCTCTTGATGATCTCCACGTGTGCTTGTCTCTGACTGTCACTTCTGATAATATATAGTCCAATCTTTCACAGAAGTGCTTAATTCGCTCTGCTCCCCAAAACTGACTATGACCAGCTTTTATTGACATTAAAATACAGAGAATTCGGTGTAGTTACTGTGCGTTAATGCCCCATATGAATTCGGAGTCCCAGTGTTAAGCATGCAAAAACACAATAGGTTTTCTCCACTTTCCTAAGTCACTACAAGCATATTAGATAAATAAATTACACTATACTACTTATCAAAAAGAAATTCTTTAGAACATATTTTCTTACTTTTGGCGACAAAAGGAGGAGAGAGGCGATTAGACATGACCCTTTAATTTAATGAAAGTTGCTCGTAACTGCTATGTTACTATTCAGCGGTGATAATTGTTTTGAATATATTTAGTTAAAGAGGTTGGAAAAGCAATGTCGACGATTTTTTTTTGATAAGTATATAGACGATTCTTTTGCATTTATCAATTAAGATATATATTTTTATATTAGAAAAAAAAATATATATATATATATACACAATATGTACAAGGACGAACCGGAAGAAAGTCCGACATAGTCCGATAATCCCTCTGGCCTTCGGAACCCATATATATAGTATGAGTGCCTGTCTAAAATTGCAGTAGGGCCCCTTACCGGTAAGGGGAGAGGTTGAGGAAGAAGAAGACCCCATGTTATCGACCTTCAATCAGGAAGACAAAATCTACTAGCAAGCTCTTATCTTTGGATACGAATCGAATGTTTTCGTGTCTTCGACTTCGATTTATATGTACTCCATGTTCGGGGAATTGGGTGATGCACGGTTCTTGTTCGCTGAAATTTCTGACAGAAATGTTGTTACTTGGACTTCGATGTTCACTTTGTCTACTTTGTTGTTAGCTTGTGCAAATTCTGGTGCCCTGTTTGTGGGGAAATGCATACACAATCAGTTACTTGATTTTACTCCTATTTTACAAAAACACTGAGTAATCTGTTGGGACATTAAAATACTTGGTCTTCTGTGAACTTTGTGTATAAATTATGGCAAAAATTTGTAAAACTACTCATTTTGTAGTCCATTATTTTGGTTTTGACAGGTAATAAAGATGCTTTTGGAGGAGAATGTAAATTACATAACTTTTGTTTCAGTTTTAACTGCTTGTAGTCATGCTGGTTTGTTAGATGAGGATTGGCATTGGTTTAATGCCATGAGATGTTAATTTAACATAGAACCTGGAGTTGAGCACTATAGTTGCATTATTGATCTTCTTGGTCGTGCTGGTTATCAAACATATATGCAGATGCTGGAAGATGTCAAAATTTAGAGTATTTTCTCCAGAAAACGAGTCTTCTTTAAAGGTGCAAATGAGTTAAGGTAAATGCTTACTCAATCATTCATTTCTGCCTTCATTTTTTTCAATTTCAAATGAGGGAAAGATTGCAAATTTGAAATACTGATTTGAAATTAGAATTTCAGATTTGAATAAAAATTTGTTTCTCTTCAAGACTTCAACTCATTTCCTTTTCGCCCATAAGTTGGAAGTAAACTTACTCTTCCTTTTGTAATCTCTTGTTTCCAATAAAAGTTTATCACCACTTTGAAAACTACATTGTCTTTGAACTTTGAATTATTTGTATTGTAATTGTAGACCAAACTGTTATTCTTGTTCTTACGTTCCATGGATAGTTCTCGCGATGAACCTTTTTGTAATATTCTGCTCATTTCTGTCAAGAAATACTGTATTTTTCTGGTTAAGTCCAATTTGATATTGAGGATAATCGGACGTATTTTTGGGGATTAGGTGTCATCGAATCTCGAGGGAGGTCTGATGCGCGCTGGGAAATGTGATATGTCGAGTATGTTATTTGAGAGTGAATAACGTGTGTATGACGTACGTTGTCGAGTGAGGAAGACGTACGTTATCTGGAAAATAGCATGACGTACGTTGTAGAGATATGACGTATGTTATCTGGGTTACGAGGATGATCAACGTATGTTGTCATGGTAAGACGTACGTTGGTTGTGTTTCTTCGAATCCGAGGCTACTGGATGCTTCACGATGTACATTGTGAGGTATAACGTACATTGTGCTCCATCACAACGTACGTTGTCATTGAGTATGATGTACGTTGTCTTTGAAATTGTCATCACAATGTACGTTGTCATTGTATATGACGTACGTTGCCTTTGAAAATGTCGAACTTTGGAATGTAGATTTGAAATTTTGAAAGGTTGAGGTCCACATCGTTAGAGCTCCACATCGGGTTACTGTTGGGATACTGGGCTTCACTTTGTATTTTGGGGTTTACTCTGATGATTTTATATTTTCACTGATACATACATATATATATATATGTGTGTGTGTGTGTGTGTGGTTTTATTTCATTTATAAACGTTTTTATAAATGTCTTAAATAAATATTTTGATAAGTAGGGTAGTATACCTGATCACAAAGGCTTGTGAGGGATGAATTAGGCTTCCATAGACGGTCTTCCTCGTACGCCGGTCATGGGTCCGATTATGGGTCATGACAAAGGTGGTATTAGAGCCTAGGTTTCGTAAATCTAGGGTAATTATGTACTCTGATACCAAAGGTGGTATCAGAAGCTAGGTTTTGTATAATTTGTATAGTTGGGATCGGTATGGAGCATAGGTATCTTTGATCGTGTTAGTCCAATTACTTCTGGACACCCTTCTGTTATATGTCTTGTACTGTAGTGATCATGTAGCATGCCGACATTTTCATTTATGTTCGGTCTGTATCTGTAGATATGACACATGGTCGTGGTAGAGGTAAAGGTCGAGGTAGACTTAGATGACTGCTTGTTGCTCAGTCTGCTGTGGATCCGCATAATTCACATAGTGCGCCAGTGCCTCAGCA
>CAODLS010576630.1:0-16497 GCA_948243855.1 Flueggea neowawraea | reverse complement strand
TTTGATTTCTTACATTGTCTTTGCTTGTGTGATTTTGTTCAAAAATGCTTAAAATTTTTGCTTGAATTGTGCTTAATTTGTTTAGAATGCATTGAATTTGTAAAGAATAGGATTTGGATTGAATTGGTTGGAGGATTTTTGTAGTGTGTTAGTATGCTTTTAACATGATTAATTGAGGAATGCATTTTTTAGGTTGCAAGGTTGAGAGTTTCTTTATCAACTACTTTAGTCTATATGTGGGGGCATAAAAGAGGCTTTCAAGCTTGTTGCTAAGTTGTTTTGAGCATATATGCTTAAATGATTGAATTTTGTATTTGAAAATTTGGAGTAGACTTGGCTTTGAATTATATGAAAGGTGCTTAGTTAGATGCATGAAATGGTAGAATTCTCTCTTTGAGGGTGAACCTAAACGAGGACAAGCGAATGTTGTCCTAACATTGAGGTGGAAAAGGTTAGTACACCCGAGAATCATAAATAAGTATTTTTACACAAGTACCCTTAATTCGTTAACTACGTTTGTAGCACCCAAAAATAAGAGAGAAGCAAACGAAAGGATATTGCAATGGAATGAATTGTGAAAGAAAGCACTTGTTTGTGAAGAGTGGATGAATGAAACCAAGTTTTCTCCAGAAACAAAAGGAAATTGCATTTTGAACTTAGCAACGGGGGAGCTAACCTTATAGATGCCAATGGATTAGAGGATTTGATAGATAAACTCTTGAAATTGCAACTTCTTAATGCCAAGGTTTGATTTTTTATAGTTAATGAATAGCATTGCCTTTCCTATCTTAATCATTTCATTTGCATACTTGCATAGCATAGGAATTCTCTTGCCTCTTTGATTTGAATTGTATTATTGTCTCCAGGTTTTGATTTTGTTTGCTTGAGAACAAGCAAAAGAGTAAGTGTGGGAGAATTTGATATATGCTAAATTTACACATTAATTCAAGCAAGAATTTATCCATTTTCATCCTTTAAATCACAATTTTGTGGAATTTTTATAAAGTTCGTGATGTTTGTAGGATGAGATAAATTGAAGGAAAAGAGTGGGTAATGATGGAAAAAATGATTCAAAATGAAAAGACCCCAAGTAAACTCATGAAAGCATGGAGAAAATGGAGGAAAAGTGACACAGAAAGTGTCACGGCCGTGGGTGAACAGTATCACGGCCGTGACAAAATCGTATTTTGAGGCAGAAAGTTGTAAAGTTGTCACGGTCGTGACACTGTTCACCCACGGCCATGACACTGTTCACGAACAATGTCCATTTGTACTTTTCATGGTTACTGTTCAATGTACTGTTCATAGATACTGTTCATTGCCAAAAATCGTCACGGCCGTGGGTCAACAATGTCACGGCTGTGACGCGCGCCAATGAAGAAAGAGAAAGTGACGAAAAAATCCAAACTTATGGGAACCAAAGGCACATCTCAAAGGCATTTTTGTGACATTTTTTCTAAGGTTTGTGGGAACCTAAAGAACTATAAATAGGCCTCTTCCACCCCATTTTTGGGAACCTTGGACACACAAATTGAACAAAGAGAGAATCATTATCTTACCCATTCTCCAAGGAAGATTCAAAGAGGAGAAAAGAGGATTGGAAGAGGGCTTCATCAACCCTAAAGAGAAGATTTATTCTATCTTTTTATCTTCTTTTCTTTGTTTAGAAACATGTCTATGGTTTCATTTTATTGTTTTATGTTTGATTTCCTAAACATGTTATGCTAGTTCCTTTGTTAGGGTGTAGAGATGTGAACCTTGGATTTATATTGCTTTAATGGATGATTATTGTCATGAGTTTTTTGTTTTTAATGTTATATCTATTATTTTGATGCTTTAATTGTTAAATCTATTGATGGTGATGATTGTATGACTTGTTATTGATTGAATGATGTTGAGATTTGCTATGTCAATATTGTTTTTGACACACCAAAGTGATGAATTGAGAGATGAAGCTTAGGTTGGTCACAAACATAGAACTTGTATGGTTTTAGGATAGAAATATACCTATGCCTACAAGGTGTTCGATGAAATTCTCCAATGATCCTAATGGGCCTAATTTGACTAGGTAAGGCCAAAAGGACCCACCTAGGGAGTGTATGCACTACTTGAGTGACCTTGAGAGAGGCTTTGGGTTATATTTGTGGAGAGAACACTCACACCCAATGTGTTAAAACCCAATTTCATTCGTTATTGCAATTAAATCCTTGGTTTTATCTCGAAGCCCTAACGTTTTCCAATTATTGAGTATTTCATTTTATTTTGTTGCTTGTTTTTAATTCTAAAATCCCCAAAAACAACTTGATGATTTTATTCGTTTTTCTCTTTTTAATTGACCACAACTAGACCCGTTCTGTTGGGTTCGATATCCTTGGAATACTTCCAAATAAAACTATATTGATTCTAGTACGCTTGCTAGAAGCCGATCAGTCCCCATCAATAATGGCTTTCTGACGAAACTTAATTTTCTTGCCTTGCTTTGACCCTTACTGCTCGAGGGAAGCATGCTCCCTCTTAATCTTTTCTGCAAGGACTTGCCTTTGCAATCTCTTTTTCTGAGTCCTCGTCAATTTTTGAGGTGTCCCCTTATAACTGACCTTTTTTCATCTATTGATCTCCTTCGAGACTGGGATAACCATGAATTGGGTCTGCTTCCTCTAGAATCATGGTGTCTCTCTTGGCAGCTCTGTCTTTTCCCTGGTCTCCTCATCCTCCTCTAGAGCAATCTCCTTTCTTACCCACTTGGTCCATCCCTTCAATCTGGATTGGTAGGGTTGTGTTTCTTCCCGCTTCTTGGTGAGCCATGTCCGCAGGTCAAAACTAGCCACCTTCACTGAGGCCATCGACAGGAATGGATGTTCATCAATCAACATGGCCTCTCGAGACAAGTTCAAAACCCTCTTATAGATTGTATCATGTATTACATTTTTAAATGCCTAGCATGCATTAGTTGAGTGAATCCAGGAATTATGGTACTTGCAACATTCCTTCCCCCACATTTCTTTGTTGGTGGGAAGCTTGTGAAACGGGAAAAGGGTGATCAAATTCTCATTGAGCAAGTAATCAAAGATCTCTATAGTCTTTCTCACGTCAAAGGTGTATTGAGTATCATTTTTCTTCTCATTCCCCTTAGTGGCGGGGGTGGCCATATAGCTCCTACAGAGCTTAGGGCAAGCGAAAGACCTCGTGGTGGCTAGTTTCGCCACTGCTAGTTCTTATACGTCATGAACCTCATTAAAATAAATGTCCATCGATTGATTCCTCAGCTGGTTTTTCTCTTTTAGAAGCTCCTCTTACTAGGACACTTTGGTGGAGACCTCATAGAAATCTCTAAACTCCATTTCCTAGAATTTCTTTCTTAGCTCAATATCCAAGCCTCGTTGGGTCATCTTCACAAATTCCCCTTCTTGGAGGAAAAATTTTCACTGACTCTTTATCCTTTTGAATTTTGCTATGAAGTCATCAGTTTTCTCCTTGGTTTCTGTGTGACTCTCGATAACTCTGGGATACACACTTCAGGCTCAGTACGGTAAAACTAAGTGTTTAAGAGTCTATGCATGTCATTCCTGCTGAAAATTGAATTTTGGGGAGGGGACACATACCATGCAAAAGTAGTTTAAGTGATTGAATTCGGGAACAGTTTTAGCAGCAAGTTCGAGTATGATTCAAAAATTGAGAATTCAGCACATTGGGTTGTTAATCTCGCAATGTGTTCCAAAGATGACTACTCGTCATCTTTTGAGGAAATGGTGAGGTTTGGGATCCGAATTCCTCCTGGGAAACACTCCCTGACAATGTAATCGAGTTATGGCTTATGGAATTTTAGGCCCCTAATGGATTTAAAGCGTGGCCCATAAATTTGTTGAAGCATCTTCTTGATCGTGTCCCAGTCCATTGCTTAGCCTTGTTGAGGGGTTTGCCTCGGGGAAAAGGTTTCCCCTAAAGAAAGAACTTACCCCCCTTCGATTTGGATAATTAGAATTCTCCCCCCGGTGTCCCCAAGCCTGTTTGATTGCTATCCGATTCCTACACCATCGATTGGTTGAAAGGGCTAGTGTATGCTTGCATATTAAGAGGAACCCTTCCATTCATATGGAGACATCTATCCTTCATGAACCTCTTCTCGCCTATGAGGCGGCTAGTATACTTTACCTTTCGTTCTTGCCAACAGTCTCCTGAGTATCAGCCTTGGGGCATTCCCCCTCGGTTTTTTTCTGGATGCATTGGATGCCTCTTCCTTTCTATTTTTTCACCTACCTCAAGAACTTGTGCTATGATGAAACCCAATTGATTTATTGATTAATTAAGTTGCTTCATATGTCCTTTGGTAGTTTATTGAATAACAAAGAAAAGTGGATGGATTACCTCCCTGCTTAAACCTTCCTGCAATAAACCCAACATTATTACTCTTTAGTCCTTTGTGCGGTTATGTCTTCTAGATGGAGTGAACACCAGAATTGGTGAGAACAATGGTGCCACCCAGATGCGGACATTGTTTCTTGTAGTTTATTGGCTACGGTGGGTTCTTCTCGCCGGTGCAATGGACCTTTTCGTTGTGCCTATAATGTTGGAATTAGAAACGTCAGTCTCTTTTCCACTTTGTAGTTTCATCATCCTGCGTGGGTCATGCCGATTGTGTGCCAAAGATCGTTTTTGTATTTTTTTTCGCAAGGAAAACAACAAAGCCCATATGAGCGTGCAAGAAAATTTAGAGTTTTCCCAAACTTAAAATAGATTAATCTAACTCAATTAAACAATTGTAAATAGAAAAGGGACAAAAATCTAGTGAAAATGATTCTTCACTCCTTGATAAATTATTTGTGAAACACGATGACAAAAACAAAAGATTAAAGTGGACAGAAGCTAAGAATGAAAAGGAAAGTTTGAACACCTTCGGTGTGTAATGTAATGTAAGTAATGCTTACTTTCCAAAAATGAACCATATTTATAAACATGCTCTAACTACTGCAACTTGCTATTGAAACCTCCTTTCTTGATTGGAACTCTAAATCTCTACATTTCTCCTGCTGGATCGACTTTGACAGCTTTAGCGGAATATTAAATTCCAAAAAATCTACTCCATTTCTCGTTGTCAACAGTTTGTACTGTTTATATGAAACCTTATCAATCTTAGTGGGATTTAACCTCTATTACCCAACACAGACTGGGAATTTGTTGCCACAACCTCAACTCATAGTGCATTTCACAAGCATACATGACATAGAACATATTCATTTGAATACATGTATTGATATGCATAACATTAGCATGATTAGACATCACTGAGAGCATTTAGACAACATGAAAGAGAGTTAACAAATATATCATTTGTTTATATTTGTTGAAATGTGATTATAATTTCTTATAATTTTTATAGAAATGCTAAATGGTGCATCGGTGGGAAATATAAGTACTAAAAGTAAAGGAGATGCAAATGAGGGTAAAATTGTTGTCTAGTAATCTTGTCGTCTTCGTTTTTAGATAAGGACCAATATTTTTCATTTAATAGTTTAGAGATTTCAGTATAATAATTTAAAATAGTTGTAGTACAAGGACCAAATTGAAAATAAGTGCAAAAGTTCTTATTCGACCATTTAATCAACCTTTTACCACATGCCACCTCGTGCTTGTATTAAAACATGATAAAACAAACTAAAACCATATAAATCTAGAATATATCATGGTAAGACATGAGAGAGGGTATAAAGGAAAGGAAAGAAGTGTGATAAGAGAGGAAGAAGTGATTAGGTGTGAAAAATTCGTTGGAATGCTAGGAAGTTACTCAAATCGTGTCGAAAACAACTATTTCTACATGTTTTGATTCTAATTTATTAAGGTACTTGATTCAATGCCTTCTCATATGTTCATTAGTCATATTAGTGTGTTTTTTTTTTTACTTTTGGTAGTCAGATAATTGCATAAGAGTATGGTTTGGAGATAGATTTTGATAATTTGGTTTATAGGTTTGTTTAGGGATTTGATTTTTGTCTGAAATTGCACTATTTTGTTGAGGTACCTAGATATGGATTTTTATGAGCCTTAAAACATGAAAGTTTTTTTAAATTATGTATTCTATGAGTATGTGGAATCGTGTGTTTATTGAAAATGGATGGCATGAGTTATGGAAGTTTAAGTTAATGATGCTCTAAGAGTGTCCTATTTTTCAATAACACTGTCTAGTTTTATAATATATTTTTGGTAGCTTAAACGGCGTAATTAATTGATGATAAAAAATGAAATTTTTATATGTGTCTATAATATGTAGGAAAAATTTCACGATAATTGGATCTGTTTAACTTGAGTTAAGTGCAATAAACCTTAAGTTGCTCATTAGGAGTTGCCCTGTTAAAGAGCTATAAATTTAAAACATTGGATAATATGTTTTATAATGAATTAAGAGCTGAAATTTGTTAGGAATGAACTCCTATATGCCTAGTATATGTTGATAAATTTGTATAGCAAAAGAAGTTTGTTTGATCATTCAAAACTAGAGAACAAGTGGACTGACCAAAATGGTATAAAACAGAAATTTATCTACCTTAAAGCATGATCTGTTTTGATATAACTGGATTGTTTACCTTTCAAATCAAATGAACAAATGCATTCACAATAGGTTAGTAAACGAGCTCATTTGTTTAAAGCATTACATACATGTACATTGCATATATTTATAAATTAGAACGAGAATAACTTGAGCATATGTTATAGGATCGAGATACATTGAGAGGGAGCCCGAGCAAGGAAATGAGACATACTATCTATCTTAAAAAGGTGAGTATAAACTGGTGATTGGATTCAAAAGTGTGTTATATGATTGGTATTCAAAGATGTGATATTGATATGATTCCATGGACATATTGGTGACTAGTTGAATTTACATGATGCATGTTATATGTTGAGAATCTTCATATGGTTTTCTATAATATGTTTAGAATGCATACTATTTATAAAGAATGTAATGATTTTACATAGATATTGATTATCAAATGTTTCACATGTTGATGCATTCATATTGGACTAAATACAGGCATTGTGCCTATCATGATTTTGTATTCGTAAATTACACAGGTCAGGCTATATACACGAGACCTTCGGGCCTTAAACAGGAGACCTATAAGTCATATACACAAAACCTTTGGGTCATTATTACACATCATACCTTTAAGTCAAATTTCATAAGGTGCTAGCCAAACAACCACACAGTGGTATACAGAAATCCCAGGGCGATACATGGTTTGCTTGGTCATAACATAAAGAGGAACCCAGTGAAATATGCATATGTTTATATCATATAGTTAATCTATTATTCATCACATGCTTGTGTTTACTTGAGTTTGATCTATAATAGTTTATGCTCATTAAGTTCCAACTCATATAAAGTGCAAATATTTTTTAGGTTACCATTGTTGATAGATCTTTTTGCTTGACTTAAGCTTGGAGTTTGTAAATAGCGACATGAGTCACAGGTCGGTCAGCTGGTCCTCTATGAAAGTCCTGGTCCCAATAAGAAATGACAATCCAAGAGGGGGGTGAATTGAATTTTTAAATAGTTAAAAACTTTGGTGAAAACTTTTGCAAATTAAACCAAATAACAAAGCTTAAAACAAGTAAAATTAAACTTAAATGCGGAAGCAATAAAACCATCAATTCACAAATATAAAAGAAAGTAAATAGAGTAGGGAGAGCGAAAACAAAGCCTCAATTTATAGTGGTTCGGTCATCTTTGACCTACGTCCATTCCTTGAGATCCACTTAAGAATTTCAATCCACTATCTCCTCATTTTCTGGTGGAGGGAAACCGTTTACACCACTTGTTTTTACGGGCTCAACTAGGAAACCGTTCATCTATAGTTTTCTAAGGCTTACTAGCAACCACACTTTTTTTTCTAAGGCTCAACAAGAAAGCCTATAGAACCATCAATCAAATACTTTGATTGTTACAAATTGAGTTCCTAAAACACAGATTATATGCTCAACCCAACCCAAGAATAATAGCAAATGAAAATAGCAAGAGTGGGTATGAAATGAGAATGAGAGAAATAATGAGAAATAAAGATAACAAAGTTAGCCCAAAGTTTCTTTCTTTTTTTTTCTGATGTTAGAGATGCCTATTTATAGCTTTCTTTGAGTTTGGGAATGTTGGAATCAAGAATATAGCCGTTGTGGAATAATTCCAAATGTTGTACAATGCTGACATCAGATACAGTGTATTTTGTATCATGTACAACGTACATTGATCAGGTGTTGTGTGCTTTATATCATGTACAATGTACATTGATCAGGTATCAATGTGACTTGTGGCTTGTTCAACGTGCGTTGTTCTTCGTTTCAAAATATGCACAATTCACCCAATGAATTCTCAACATGACTTGGAACTCATGCAACATGCGTTGTCGAGTTCATCTCAAGATCGTACCTTTAATCTACATCACCGTGTCAGGGAATATTTAAATTCAAATCTCGAGAAACATTTTGGCTTTGTCCTCATCTGATCATCATATTACGTGGCTTGTACTCTTTGGAACGTGACTTGTACACTTGTGCAATCAATCCAGAAGGTTATGACGTTTCTTGTATCATGTACAAGTCGCTTTGAATGATTTGGAATCCTTCTGTTTCCTGAATGAGTCCCGTCAACGTGACTTGTACCATGTACAACACACATTGTGTTAACCCATAATTTCTTGAATATTATCAAAGTGACTTGTATCATGTACAAGTCGCCTTGTATCCATATTTCAGCAAGTTTGCAACTTAGCACATTTTTCATCGATGTTTTTGCAATCATTATCATCATCAAAACCGAAGTCAGCACTCTAGACTTTCTCCTCCTCATCATTTGTATATATATGGTTAGATAAGTCTTTTTTACTTATGTGCATAGAATTTTGAAACTACCTTGTATTTACGACTTGTACTGATGTATATGACCATGTTTACATGAGAAAATTGTATTATCTTGCTGATTTTCACAATAGTATATGATTATATGTGTTAAATAACTATAGGTTAAATGACATGGAAAGTATAAGGGGTTACATAAACAAAGGTGAGTCAAGTTTCGTGTAGCTATTTTTTTATGTGCAATTAAACAATGCATGTTGGAGACTGCAATTAATGTCTTAACTTAGATCAATCAAGTGGAAGTTTGAAACCATGCAATCTGATGAAGTGGTGTTGAAGATTTCATTCACAAGTACTTAGGAAACTAAACATAGTCATGCAGATGGAACTAGACAAGTAAGATGAGTTGATACACATAAGACGTCTTGAATACGATGTTAAAATTCTATTGTAATTATTTTATTGCGGGTTATATAGTTTTGTTGTTAAGCATTCAATTTGAATCTAGAATCATTCCTCAGTAATTGAAGATAACCACCTATCTAAGTTTTTTCAATCTATTTTTTTTTGTAACTGGAAAGATAACTTATAGTTTTGTTTTCTTTTTTATTTTTTTATGTCGTTACCATTATTTCTTCTTTATATTTATTAATTATCTTCTTGCTGTTGATTTATCAGATGCTGGGATGTGTTATTTATCAATGCCATTTCATGTTTCTAAAATTTTTTCTTATTAAATTTAATGTCACTTATATGCAACATTATATTTGATTTTTTCATAATAAACTTATAATTTTATAATTCTTTTAATCTGAACAGGGAATCTTCTAAATTTTATTATATTTATAATTTTAGTTTTTTTATTTTTTTTCTATGCCTATTACATTAATTTTTTTATAAATTTTAAAATGAATTTTATTTATGTTAGATATTGTGTTTACTTACGATATTAATATTTTAGTTTTATCATTTTATCGTCAAAGATATTGTAACTTCATAGTTTTAAATTTTTTGAAGATATATCTACCGGTTGAACCAACTAACAGTATAGAGAACGGTTCAAGTTACTAACCTCAATGCATAGCAGAAATCAATAGGACTATGGATCATATTCGTGTGACAGTTTCTCGAGCAAACCATAATCGTAGAACTGAAGTGCTCGACTTATTCGCAGTCCAGATGTGACAATAGATCAATGCATGATTCATAGTAGAGGGAAGAATAACGATTTCTTCTACTTTGGCATATAGGTCGTCAGCCTTCTCTCTCTCTCTCTAGAAAGGTTATGATATCTGTATATTGGTGAAAATGTTTGTAAATGGATCAAACCCTACTAGGGTTTAATTAGCATCATTTATACAAGTGCTATATAGGTGTTTCTGCACAAATAAGAAGCTCATCCACATAATTTACTCAATTGGGCTTGCCAATTGGATTGGTCCACAGTCTTGGTTTACGCCTTGATCTAACTGGGTTTGGTTTAACTCGTTATGGGCGAACAACTTTTCCCAATATCTCCCACTTGCACATGACAGAACCATAACTTATCATTGATCATAATGGAACTACTGCCAATCATGATGAACATCTTGTGTCATACAAGCAAATAGACTATACGATCAACATAGGGTGAGAGTAAAATATATAAACATTTGTTAGGCATACATAACAGTTCCCAACTCAATCCTTCTAGAAGACGTCTCTTGTAGAACAACTTCATTCTGCTAAAGTGTATGCAACAATAACACATTCTGCTAAAACATATGTTTTCCACTAGATCGTAACCACATAAAAGTTGCTTTTAGACTTATCGATCTCACGAAATCTTTACTCAAAGTTCAGACATCGTGTGACATACTACATGATAGTCGGCTTCGCAAACTATGAGACTAGTGCAAATGTGCATAGAAATAAACTTTCCCTTTTACACTAGACAACCCATCATAGCTAAGGCTTCTCTTGAAAAACAAATTCATTATGCCAAAGTGTATGCAACAACAACACATGTGTTATGATGTTTTTCCTTCGACTTAGAGGAACACATGTTTATACAATCTGGTCAACACCGCATATAAGCTTCAGATACGATGTATCTTGCCATCTAACCTTAATTCACCTCTTAACAAGGTTACTTATGGATTTAAGATAGAACATGCTGGAATTCTCCCAATTTTAACATATGATCATTTGGTGATCATTATAGGAGTTTATCCTACGACATATATTTCTTTCATACGATTTTCTCACCTTTTACAATGAACTCACGACAGCAAAATGTAACCTCTTGACAATGAACATGCTCTCGACTTCGCGCTCAAAATCTGCCTCATCTCAGTATTTGCCTCACATATAACAAGACTAAGGTAAACACTTATATAAGTAGATTACCTCTCCGTCCAACATGCTCATCACACTTAACGATACATCAAATCTTAGGTCACAATATTTGTGCTCGTGTGCTGGTGTATTGCCCACATGATCTTATAAAGATCATATGTCAATGGATTACACATGTCATACGCCAGACAGATCGTAAGAAATTTATTCCTTATGACAAGATTTTACTAACGGGTTTTGTTGTCACGTCTTGCATAGACTTACATTTCAAGTTCACCTTTCCATATTAAACTTGTATTCAACGTTCATTTGTCCTTGTGCAATCAAGTCCTTCACAAAATAATACTTGATCTGGATTTTCTTAGACTTATAATAGATATTCTCGATCATTAAGCAATCGAAGTCGACTGTCACTATAGACTGTTGAAGGTTCTTTTGGTGGTTAGTGCTAAGTGGATAACTCCACTATACAACCAACCTTCCTGTTGCACTGGAGGCAATGAAGTTATGATCATAACTTCTCTTGCCACACACTTATGTGTTCCTCGCTATAATACGAAATGTAATTTCTACCAAACAAGAACACATAACCATACATGGACTTCCTTCTCGTACACATCACTTCTCCAACAAGCAACTGTATATCATTTTATCGTAGACTCTTATAATAACACAATGCCTGCCAAGTATCTCATTCTTTGCTTTCCAACACCCTCCTCATGTGTTGGATCAATATTTGCTAGCTAACTTGACAACATAGAACACTCTTGGCATTGTACTCACTTAGGCATAAAGATGTGTACTACGAGACATGGTCTTGTACATCAACATATATATATTAAATTACAAAAGATATTTGCATGACATTTATGTGGAGAATATTCCTTACTCATTTTTCGTTTCACATCATTTGTGGACACATGTATGCACTAAGAGACTTGGTCTTAGTCACGGGGCATCTATGTTTTATGCATTTCTATATTTTAAAGCTGTTAAAGACTTTGTTTATACATCCCTCTTGAAGAGGGGCAACATCTTACTCGAACAGTCTTTTGGAGTTTGACTCCAAGAGAAACCCGTATTAGTTATCTTAAAGTTGGACCATGACCAGTCTTTTGAGTCATCTAAGTATGCTAGGTCATTCCTAGCTATAATTATGATGTTCACACAAGGTTAGAATGACAAGGTTCACCTTTAAAGTGTATGGTATTATCACAACATACATGAATATACCATCTTCTTGAAGGTTGTCTAAGGAATTACATTAAAATGATTTAAACCTTTAGGTTAAAACATTAGGTCTCTCAAAATTCTCTATTAAGAAGAAGGAGTCTTTACATCTAATTAATGTTGGTCGAGGTATAAACTAGCCTAAGTGGCCAAAGTCTATTCGATTTAGGCAAATCATTCAACAAGTGTTCTTTCCAACCTTGTTGAATGAATTCCCTTTAGCAATTATCGATGTCTCACTTGATTTATCACTCATGTATCCACTTATCTCCAATGGGTATTCGCCCTTTGGGTAGATCAACCAGTTTTCAACCATGGTTTGATCTCCCAAATATTATTTTCACTTCCATTGTTTTAATCCCATATAAATTTCATTCAGATGAGTAAACCTTCAACATACTCGCAGGTTCGTCCTTAACTTATGAGTCACTAAAAGGATCACGATTGATGCATTTTTTAAATGCTCCCACCCAAGCTCCATATAGGAACTCCCACTAGAATCAAAGTTTGTACTCCTATTGGAAAATAGGAGTCTTGCTCTTGCTAAAGTAAGGATCAGGAACATTCGCACAAGCTTGAGGTAGATAAGATATATGTTGAATTGCTCTAAGACTTTATCGATGTAACCCTTTCAGGGAAACATATAATAATCATTTGGATCGGTCTCTTGAGATTTTTTACCCCAAGACTTCTTAAGTCTCATCATTTTTCATCATTTTCCTCAAGACTTCTCCCACTCGGACGGAGTGATCCTCAAGATCTTAGTTCTTGAGTCTCAAAGAAAGTGAAATATTTTCCACTTTATCCTAAATAACAAATCCATTTTGATGTGTTCTAAATTTACATGTTTAATCAAGAAATAATACATCTATTTGCATCCTTTATATTATGCTTTTGGGGTGAAATTCATATGATGTTTGTAAGATGAAATGAATTGGAAGAAAATGAGTTCGAAAAGGTGGAAAAATGATGCAAAGTGAAATGGCCTTGAACCGACTCATGATTAGATGCAAAAATTGGAGGAAAAGTGAAGCAACAAAGTGCCACGATGGTGGCGAGAAAAATTGGAAGGCAAAGTATGGAAAAAAGTTGCCACGACTATGGTGATTATTGGCCACGGGCGTAGCCACACCCTTGGCCAACCACATTGGCCATGGTGAAAGGAAAAGCATGCCATGTTGTGGACAAAAAAGTTCCACAACTGTTGTGGACAATTGCCACGGCCGTGACACCCTAGTAGTCAAGAAAAAAAGTCAATTTTTGGAGTAAAAAGCATGTGGGACTAATGGCATTTTGGAGTAATCTCAAGTGGGATTTTTGTAGCTTAGAACAGGGGTACAAATACCCTCTTTAGCCACCATTTGGGAAAGCTTTTACATCATTCCTCATATAGAAATTAGATTTTTTACATTTTCAAGAACAATTGTAATTTCTTAGATAACATCAAGGAAATGAAGGGAAATCAGTTACCCAAGAGCCCCAATCTTGTATCAAAGGAACTTGGGGTTTGTTTCTCTTTCATTTTTCTCCTTTTTTTTTTGGTTTTTAATGGGTATCAAAATTTTTATGTTTGATTTAATTATGTTAGTTTGATTTTAATTGTTGGGGTGTAAGGATGTAGGCTAGGATGATGGTTTTGCTAAGTTGATGCCTGGATTTTGTGAGCTTGTTCATTCTTCATATCTATTGAATGTTGGGTTGGTTTATTGACTTTTTTTGATGGATTTTAAGTTATATTGATCACCTAGGTTGTCGTTTGCGCAAACTCTATTGAACCCCAATGCTTTTCTCTTATTGATTTTCAACTTTTTTACTCCAAGTTTTCATTTCTGGCTTTATGTCATCTTTCAATTACTAAAAACCAGAAAAACTAAAGAATGATTTCACTTGTTTTTATTTCATTTTTTGATCACAGTTAAATATGTTCCTTGTGGATTCGATACCCAAGGATACTCTTGAGGGTTAAAACTACAAAGATCCTTGTGCACTTTCAAGGCATCGATCAAGTTTTTGGCATCATTACTGGGGAGCAGTGTTATTAATTATGGTCTTTTGTTTTACTTTTTATTGTAACTCTGAGCACCCTGACTAAGCCTCTGACTCCCAGTAGAGTGATGACATCTTAGATCTGAAGGAGCACTCTGACTCTGCCCCTGCTGGCCTCCAAAAGTACCCTTTGTCATGCGTCTTATCCATATACTCCATACCTTTGGCAGGCTCAGCGATCTGCCTCATGTATTTCATCCCAAGTGTCGACACCACCCTACTAATCGTGGGTCACCGTTCAAAAACTTCCTTGTCAAAGCTTCCTCGCTCTGACACTCTACAGGTGCATATATGCTCAACTCCTTGAACTTCTCTTCGTACCCGGTCGCTGACATCCCCTGCCCCTGAACAAAGTTTGTGAACTCATCAACCTTCCTATCCCTTATACTCTAGGGGAAGTACCGATCTGATGAGTTCGTTCTTAAACCCAGCCCAATTCATAAATCTACGGGTCTTGTAAATCTACCACTATGAGGATGTCAGACCGTCCAGTAAAAAGCCAGCAAGCCTGGCTTTGTTAGCAGTGACGCCTTTGACATAAAAGTAATGCTTCACCATAGTGAGGAAGTCGTAGGGACTCTCTCCCATCCTGACATCATACCGAGGGGGCTTGAGCTTCAAGAACCTATCAAAAATATCACCACCCTCACCTTTTGGTGCCGTAGGAGTAGCTATCGGAGTAGCCATAGCGGCCACCTCAGGCTTAGGCTAAGGAGCAGGTGGTACCGCTGCTGGAGGAATTGGTGGTGTTGTTGCTAGCTGAACTGGCTGACCACCAGTCGCTAGGCCTGTAAGAAGTCTCTCTATATGCTCGATGGCTTGAGTGAATCAGATCATTACATTCGACGGAGTCATATGCAGACCTCACACGTTGTCCAAAATCCTATTTCGATCAGAGATATATCACTCTCGCCTTGAAAATTGGAATCTACCAAAAATTCCAGTTGGGTCCTTAAACTTTTGTAAAATTACACTTTAGTCTCCGAGTCATTAGAAAATTATAGTTTATTTCCCAAAGTTTTCAAAAATTGCAATTCAGTCCTTCAAGCAGTGATAATTCTCAAATTAATGCTCAAACTCTCAAAAATTGCAAATCTAACCCCAAATTTTCAAAATTGCATATCTAACCCAAAAAAATGAAAAATATCAGATTTAGTCCCAAATTATTCAAAATTACAAATCAGAGCTAATTCCCCTGAAAATTTTAGTTTTGGTCCTTAC
Organism: Flueggea neowawraea; assembly: GCA_948243855.1. Taxonomy (NCBI): domain Eukaryota; kingdom Viridiplantae; phylum Streptophyta; class Magnoliopsida; order Malpighiales; family Phyllanthaceae; genus Flueggea; species Flueggea neowawraea. The sequence goes on along the minus strand of CAODLS010576630.1, from coordinate 819 downwards.
GATATAAAATTGTCCTAAATAACCGAAAATATGTTACGGTGGAAACCTAATGTACCAATCCACTCACATTACTCCTAATCAGCTACAGATACAAGAATCCATGCTTAATTCCATCATACAGACTCAAAATAAACCTAAATCCCCAATATTTCAGACTAAACCTTAGCCCACCTAAAACTACATCAAATCCTATGATTCCAAGTTAAAGCAAAGTTACTCTAGATTTAGTCTAACTTAATCTAACAAAATATAAGTCGCACTGCCATAGAAATAGAAATAATCAAATCTGACCCAAAACCCCAAAATCATCACTCATCCTTACAACAAATCAAAGATCATTTTAACGCAAAAAATGAAGAAAGAAATGGAAAAGAAACATGTTCTGACCTCAAGAGTTGACAAGGAACAATGAAAAGGTAGTGAGAGAGTGAATGGAATGGATTTGGAGGCTTTTTGGGAAAAAAAGAGTAGTCTACCCGAGGGGTGTCGGGTTAGTGGTATATATAAAATCGCGACTCGTTAGTCGACTACCCAAAGTTGTAGTCGACTAATGCAAAGCATGCTCCATTAGTCGACTCATCACACCAGGTAGTTGACTACGCAAACCATGGGTCGACTACCAATGGTTGTTTCCTCACAAATTGATTTCTTCCACTTCTTTCGATCAATCCAATCAAACACCACCAAGACCAAATGACTTAAATCGCTCCAAAACATCATCAAACACTCAATCATCATCTCAAACACCTAATCGTCCTCTCGGACATTCAAGATAAAATCAAAATCGAACGGATCACTATGGAAATCTAACCAGAACCG
>CAODLS010576586.1:0-19700 GCA_948243855.1 Flueggea neowawraea | reverse complement strand
GAATTTTCCTTGTGGAAAGTGTATTAGCTGATTTGAAGCCGTGAGATTGAATTGTGTAGATATATGTGCATTTATTAAGCAGCAATGTCCCATTGTATTGTGCAACTTCATATTCTTTTTCCTCCTTAATTTAGTGATTCATTCCTTGTTGGGTTTAAGTTTGCTGCCACCGACCATATATTGTTTTTTCCTTTTGAATGATGCATTAGCCATATGGGCATCTACTTGAGAATATTGTGGTTTACAAATGTTGCCCTGGTTTGTTACCATTCTCAATTGTTTAATGGTTTTCCAAAATTAATAACTTTAAACTATGTGCAAGAAGTTTCATTTTCTGTTTACTTAAGTGTTTCTATTATGAATAGGTTGATGATGTCCCCCTTGAAGATGTGCCCAATGTTATATCAAACTATAATATTTGTGTGGTAAAAAATATGCGGCTTGATTCAAATATTATCCTTCGGGCAAATCAAATGAAGCTTATAATGCAGTATGGTGTTGGTCTTGAAGGTAATTACTCTTCTTTCATCTTAATGTGGCTGAATAAATGGGCTACATTTAATATTGTTTCTACTTGTATCAAAACTGACCTCCTGCTATCTGTCCTTCAATGAAGGTGTTGATATTGATGCCGCTACAAAGAGTGGAATCAAGGTTGCTAGAATTCCAGGTGACATGACTGGAAATGCGGCATCATGTGCAGAAATGGCAATATATTTAACATTGGGTCTACTGAAGAAGCAAGTTAGTTATTTGAACTAATAAAAAGAGAAATCACATTGGTTTTTCTAGTCTGCAGATTACTCATTTAGTGTGAGCTTTTAAAGATCACCAAAAAATGGTGTTGAAATGTTTCTCTTTATTGGAGAAGAGTGAAGTTGAAAAGAGAATTAAAAAATGTTTCAAAACTTGGAGGGAAATGAAGTTACTGCTTGATGATTATTGGTGTTTTCTAATATTAGTCTAAACAGCTTTTCTGTTTGGACTTCTGTCCATAAAAATTTTATATACTCTACCGGACCAGGCTTTTTAATATGACTACTATACATTCAAAACTTGCTCTGCATTTTTATTTATATTTTGTCATTCATTTTCTGTCGTTGAGAAACTTTTAACTTATCATACTTTTACAGAATGACATGCAAATTTCTGTTAGGCAGAAAAAGCTTGGAGAACCAACCGGTGATACACTACTTGGCAAGACAGTACGTATAGACTTCAGTTATTCTCACCAATTACCTTATAAGATTCTTGAAAAAAAATCGATTTAAAAACAATGTTCCTGTGTATTTTTAATAGCACAGAACCCTGTTGCAATTGCTTACCAGGAAAATGAATCATCTTTGCCTGATTCAGTTCCTATCTCAAAATACTGTTTAATGGCAATGATCATCTTGTGTTAACTTTGAAGGAATGGCATGACATGGACCCTAATTTTATAACCTCTCAACATAGAAGTAAATTTTTAGTTCCAGAAATAATGCTGGGTGAAAAAATCTCTGCTTAAAAGCATCTCTTATTTGCTGGTCGAAGTGTTGTTGTTAATAAAATTATGGTTTCCAATTAAGATCTACTTTAATTGTTGTTTTTTGATCCCTTTGCCCCCTCCCAATGAGTTATTTTAATGATTGTTGGATATCGTTTGTTAATTAGATAATGTATGTTTGAAGTATGCTTCTTTTTGGTTATGTTCTCTGCTATTCTATAAAATATCTAGTATGAACTCTTTCATCATTTTTTTCCCTGTAGGTATTTATAATGGGATTTGGAAATATTGGGATTGAGTTGGCAAAACGCTTGCGACCTTTTGGCGTGAAAATTTTAGCAACAAAGAGGAGCTGGGATTTGGGTTCTCATGTTCCCTATCAGTCTGATGGTATGTAAGAATTTTCATAAAATCAAGACAACTTTTGGTGGGAGCGTTTGATGTGGTTATCTATATCTGTAGGATTTCCATCTCAGAATGTTATTGTCGATCATCTGGTTGATGAGAAGGGCAGCCATGAAGATATTTACAAATTTGCTGGCCATGCAGACATAGTTGTTTGTTGCTTGATTATGAACAAAGAAACAGTAAGTGGTATAGAACAGCTAAATTCAGCTCTGATTTGGCAGAAGTTACTAACAGACTAACAGTAACTAAAAGAAAATGAGTTTACTCAGGTATTATATCTATGGTTTATGAAGAATCACTTCTAAGGCAAGGGTTGCATCGCACAAACCCAAAGCAGCAGAAATTCCTTTAAACTGGATAAAATAAATTTTAAGTCTACATACCACTGAGACAAATTGCAATTCGTATTGTTGTTGGAATTTAACTTTTTCATTGTTACCGAGATATGGAATGAGATCCAAGTTTTTGTGATGATCCATACTGGCTTTTGCTGCTGTGTCATTTAGTCGGGCTTAGGGTTTAAATTTAACTATGATAGTTTTTTGAATGTAAGATAATGGGCAGGAGGAGGTTGGTTTTGTGTAGTCCTTTTTCAGCTAAGATGTGTTGTTTGTGCATATGCTCATTCAACATTTCTATTTTGCAGTTTTAAGTGAACAGTATTATCAAGTGATGCTTTTTGGGGGGTGGGGTTGGCTGGGGAGGGACTCTTTGTACCCTGTGCAGTTGTATTAAGTTTACTGTTTCACTGCTAAGTGTGAATATGAGGCATCTAATCGAGAAATTTGTGTGCTAATTTCAGGTAGGTATTGTAAACAAATCATTCTTGTCTTCAATGAGAAAGGTATGCCTTCCTATACATTATGTGAAGCTATCATGTAATTATGTCTTTTGTCTTTTTTTTTCCCCCTTCTGCTGAATTTTACTTTTTTTTTGTTGGTATATTAGTTCTCACTAGGAATCAAGCCATTAGCAATCAAGCTTTGGAATATTTATGTTCTTTTAAGAAGAAGAATATTACCAAAACTGGGGTCTGCCCTTCTATATCATGTATGACACTGGATAAATCTAAAGAAAAATTTAAGAACCACTGAACTGAAAGTTTGATGATATTAAAGAAATAAAGGACTTAAAAAATTTCACATGACAATGAATCCTTAGATATAAAAATTATGCCTACTTAAGAATATTTATCAACTTTGTGTAGGCATCTTAGAGTATATTTCTAAGAGGAAATATACTTCAGTAATATATACCCTAATGCCATCATTTTAATGCGACCTTTGTGAATAAGTTTATTTTCATAATCATTTACGTTCTTCATTCATGAATTGTCTTCGCTATATCTTTAAGTTAAGAATATTATGAATATTCTTCAGTAAGAAGCAAAAATGGAAATATCAAGGAGCACTTAATTAATGATAATACAAAATCCTTTATTTTCTCATTCCATTCCATCTTTCTCCTACCTCTGCCTTTCAATGTATGAATTGCATTATTCCACGCTACTGCCTTTGTGACCATATGTTGGATAATTTGCCTAAATCATCTCTGTCACTCTTTTAACTTATTCTCAGTTACAAGCCACCTACATATCCATAAATACATGTCTTTCTAGTCCTATCCTACGCTTTTCAATATGAATAACTGCATATTACTTCTCTAATATGAATGGAAACAAATGAAGAATTGGTGAATTTAATTGATGTCTTGCAAATTTAATTTGTTGACTTAATAATAAAAGAGGAAATCTCCATCTGTGTCAATTTTTGTCTCAGATTTCAGTTTTTACCTAATGATGTTCATTTCTAACATAATTAATCCACATGATTTTTTTCCCCTTTTGTTTAGGGTTCCCTTTTAGTAAATATTGCACGGGGGGGTCTGCTGAACTATGAAGATGTTTTGCACCACCTTGAGAATGGGCACTTGGGAGGTTTAGGCATTGATGTTGCTTGGACTGAGCCATTTGATCCTGATGATCCTATTTTAAAGTTTAACAATGTTCTTATCACTCCTCATGTGGCAGGGGTCACTGAACCCTCGTACAGATCGATGGCTAAGGTATGAACCTTACTAAATTTTGAAAGTTATTTAGGTAGATGTAATAAATTGAAGCTTGAAGAGCGGTCTATATAGTCTGAGACACCGAATTTGCATGAGCATGATATGTATCTTTCAGATATGACACCATTTGCCATGGCATCAGTATCTACCATCCGGACAAAAATAATGTGAATGGAAATGGAATGATGGCTTCATGGCTTGGTATGGTGCAGTAGTAGATTTATATATGTACCTGTGGTACCAAATCTTAGGCTCTTTATCTCGCTCTTACCTTCCTGGCCTGCAAAGGATTTTTTCTCAGCCTAATTGTCCTTTATGGTGGTGGTAATCAGTTAAATCCTCGAATCACGTAAAGTTCATGATTACAATCACCATGAGAACTATGCACGTAGAATCTTTGCAAGGATAATGCGTTTCCTTTATTTATTTATTTTTTCAAAATGAAAAATTGAATTGGAAAATAATGCAAAGAGCTCTAATTGAGGTGAATAAGAAGAAATTTAGACATTTTGTGTCTCTAAGCATGTGCTTGCAATCAGAGCGGGCATTCATTCACTTGCACTTCATGAGCAAAATAAGGTGATTGTGTACTGCATATCATCTTATGCAGTTCAGTAGTTATTGGTGTTTTCAGAATGCGTGATAGATTGATGAAGATTGAAGCATTGCATGACATCACAAGTTTTTCTGAACTTGAATTCTATATTTGAAACAATGCTCATTCTGCATGCACCTGTGTTGCTAACTGCAAAAATTTGCAGGTTGTTGGAGATGTTGCACTTCAACTTCATGAGGGGATTCCTCTGACTGGTATAGAAATGGTGAATTGATTCAGAAGATGGTTTCGGCAATCAGAATACATAGCGAAGGCTAGTCGGTGGAAGGTAGTTTTACTTTTCGGTATCTTAATGCCCAGCTGAGATGGGCACTCAATAATGCTTCATTGATAAATCAGTCTCAAAGAGATCTACTCACAAAACTTTGAAGGCACAATTCTCTGCTCTTTTGCAACATTTGTGATTTAGCCTTTCTTGAATTTTGTTTATAAAATCAACTTATATGAAATAGGCGTATTTTAGTTCAAAGGTTGCCACCTTCAAAAAAATTAAGTACAATGTCCGATTCTTAACGACCTAATAAACCTGTAACCTCTGTTAATCCCTATGACAATCTAAGAGGTGATAAATTGAATTGTTCAAAACTTGTTGCATTTCTAGAGCTTTTTAACGATACAGAAAAAAAAAAACAAAGATAATCCAATTCAACAATCTCAGGCAATATTAAGAAAGTCAGAAGGGTAATATTTTGTGTTGTTCTGTCTATTTAAGAAGGGGCTTCATAGATTTTTTGGTCAAAATCTCTCATCTTTGTCGATCTCTTCATTACAAATACATAAATGTGGGTGTATTTTGGGTTTTGATTTTCTTTTCTTTGAAACCTGAAAGGATTGAGAGCGTTCTTCATGTTGATGAACAAATGGAAGCTCTTTGTTACCCATAGAATGTCGTTTTCAGCAAATAGCTTCGCAAGTAATGCTGCTGTCTTAGTTGATAAGTGGGTTTACCTCGCTTTAGTGCCGCAATTTCCTCTTGAAGAACAACAACTCTGAACACTTCTTGTTGAGAGAATCTTGCTAGCCGCATATCGCGAGCATTATCGATCCATAGTATACTCTTGGCAATTGATGAAGAAACTGAACTACGAACCCAGGTGAGCACTAACGTGTTGCAACGATCCCAGGCACAGAATAGCGGATCTGATTTTTCTAGCATATAAATGGTATCATCAACAAACAGAATTTTGTTCTTCATTTTCAACGCCATCACCATGGCACGATGTCAAGAGTGGGAATTTGACTCATCAAGAACAATTGAAACGAGTTGCAAAAATGGATATTCATTTGGATGAATGTAATATGGACTGCAAACTTGTTCGTCGACTTGAAGTAAAGAATTATCAGCCATTTGTGAATACTTGACAGAAGAAAGAAGAAGAAAGAAGAAGGAAGAAAGTGTGAGAAAATGAAGGAAAAAGTGGCAGTTACAGAAGCAAAGCTGTTGTTTTGTTGAGAAAATGCTCTGATACCATTACAGAATTCAGAAATTAGAATGGTTTTCATCAATTGAATCTGATACAAGACTGATATGAGAAAATCCTGATACCATTACAGAATTCAGAATTCCGTGATGGCAACGTTTTCGACTCTTGAAAATCCGGGTAGGAGGTTTCTAGGTTGTCGGAACTATGTGAGTAGTGTTATTTGTTATTTTTTATCATTTAAGATGTGTCAAACCTGATTTCATGTGTCACAGTATACTGACAAAAGCAAGAAGAAAATAGCAAGGAAGGAAGGAAGCTGGCTGTGGCTTGAATGTTTTGCGTTGGCCAAAGAGGGATGTGAAGATGCACAATAAAATCTATGCAGCTAACCTAAGGTTTCATGCACAAGGTTTGCTATTTATAGGATAATGAGGACTAAAGAGCAAAGAAAATATGAATTCAACAGGTCAATTTGCAAAGTTGAAGAAACTACAGAATAGCGTATACCACAAAAAACTCTTGCTGAAAGGCCCCTTGACTAAGCAAATGGATTTTGCTACTCCTCTTAAGACAGAATTGAGGAGCAATTAGTGAAATGAGCTAATCTGAATAAGCCCATATGAAAGCTCAAGTCCTAAAATTTGGCAAAAGTTTGTCAAGCAATGTTCATGCAAATACACATATTTTGTATTCTGTAGGATTTCTACGAATTAGGGCTAGGATTTCCTTTTTCCCCACGTCTCTTATCTAGCCATGGCGGCTCAACCGCCTCCTTCAGATCCCTTCCTTGACTGCTACCTTCACACATATGAAACTTTCTCTTGGTCTGCGGCTACGCTTAATATTTCTCCGGCGCCATTAGCTGCTGCAATTCTCGTTTATGCACCGGTTCTAGAATCTACAAAACCCACGGATGCGACAGCTTCAATGCCCCTCTCGTTTTCCAAAATTGTTTCTGCAACGTCAGATCATGTCATTGCTCCAACAAGCATTGCACCAGTTGTATCAAATATTGGTGGTTAAGTGTCCATCAAGATCTCCCAATTAGCGTATGAGTGTCGCCTGAAGCTTTGTGAAGGCTCTCTTATTGGGAGTTTAATTCTGCAAAAAGGAGATTCTCTTTGGAAGCTTGCCGACCTGAAACAATCCCTAACTCAAGTTTGGGGCATCAAGGCTTCATGGCTCCTAATATCTTTAGGCCGAGGGTTTTATCACATTCTCCTACCATCTCCGGATGTTCGGCTAGGAGTTTGGAGTCGCGGCTCGGCTTTCCTCAAGCCTGGTGTTCTAAGACTTCAATAGTGGGTTCCAGATTTTGATCCGGCTGAACACAAAAGTACTTCTGCACAGGTTTGGACACGATTCTTCGGTTTGCCGTGGGAGTACTGGGATAAACAAATCCTTTCTGACATTGCCCGAGGGATGGGTGTCCCAATTCGCATTGATCGACCAACTTTGGATGGTGACTATGAGCATTTTGCCATGGTTCTTATAAATGTTGATCTTTCTGCAAAGTTGTCGGAGACTCTGCGTATTGAACGAGAGGGTAAGCAATTTTGGATTGAAGTGGTTTATGAAAGCTTACCAAGTTTTTGTCGTAGCTATTCTTCCATTGGCCATCAATCTTATGACTGTCTTCGGAACCGGAAGCCGAACATGACAACTGATAAGGTCGACAATCCTTCCAGTCGTGTGTCTACTTCACGGGAAGGCCCCCCTAAACGCCATAGTAGGGGGCGCTCGAGGGATCGAAGGGTTTGGAGGCTTGTATCGCGACCATCTTCTGAAGTTCAGGTGCAACATGTTCTCACTCGCCTCACAGAGGCCCTCCACTCACCGGGCACGACCAACTTGGACACTGTTGCAGCTCCACTCCCAGCTAAGCATGCGGGAATTTGTGAGGATAATGCACCAATTCAGCCTGAGCAAGCGGCGACACCTAGTGTGGAGAGCCAAATGCCACCTATTGATGATTGTATTTCACCTCCTCCTGTTGTGAACGTTGTTTTAGTAGCTCGCAACGCTTCTGCTTTGCAAGAGAACCCGACTGATCCTTTGGAGCCAGCTGATGCAACCTCCTCTTCCAGCCGAGGCAAGGCTTCTTGGGCAGATGTCGCAGAGGAGGCTGTGGAGGCCCTTTGGAGTGAGGTTGTATCAAAAAAGAAATCACAAGAAGTTAAGATGGATGCTCCGTAGAAAGATGTTCAGCAGGTCGCTTCAATTCGCAAAACGACCCGGAAGCCTGTCCGCTTTAATTTATGGAGATTCTTTATTGGAATTGCCGGGGTTTCGGCAATGCGGGAACACAAAGAGTTCTTTGGAATTATTGTTGTCAGTATTCTCCAGATCTTGTACGTCTTGCCGGGCCTATGGTTGAGCTGAGTTTTATTGCTGCACGGTTTTGAAGTTCTTTGAAACTGGAATTTGTGGCTTCTAACTCCAAACCACTACCTTCCATTTGGGTTTTTCATAGTTCCACTTTTTTCAATATTATGGGATGTCATTCGTCTGAGCAGTTTGTTTCTATTGATTTTACATCTCAAAATATTATGCATTGGATTAATTTTGTTTATGCCAGTGTTTGGTGTAACATGAGGCGTATGTTGTGGGATTCTTTACTAAATGCTTTGCCCTCTGCGCCAGCTTCCTGGGCTGCAATAGGGAACTTTAATGCTATTTTGGGGGCTCATGAGAAGTCCGGTCCTCCTCCAGCCACTCGGCCTTGCTTTGATTTTCGATCTGTTATAAAGCATTGTAATCTCCGATTTTCTTCACCTGGAGTAAAGGTGGATCCTCTAGACATCGTACTGAGTGTAAGCTGGATAAGGCTTTATGCTCTATGGATTTCATGGCTTTCTGGAGTTGTTTGCACTTTAATGTTTTTCCTCGGCATTATTCTGATCACAGTCCTCTTTTGCTCTCTTGTGCACAATCCAATCGAGTGTTTAAGCCGGGGTTTTGCTTTCAGTCAATGTGGGTTTCACATTCAGAACTCCGCGACTTCATTACTGACTAGCAAGCTTCGTACACTCCGCAGTAGTTAAAGAGTTTGGAATAAATATGTATTTGGCAATTTGCATGCAAATGTTGCCTCTGCCCAGTCTCAGTTAGCGGTCATCCAACAACAAATCTCTTTGCAAGGTCTGTCTGAGGATTTACATAAGCAGGAACCGGAGGCTCATTCATCTCTGGATGTCTGTCTAAAATAGTAGGAGTTATTTTTATCGAGATAGAAGCCAGGCCAAGTGGTTAAGTGCGGGGGATCGTAACACATCTTTTTTCCGTGCAAGTTATGCACGCCGTAAGGAGAAAAGTGGTATCTTTGCTTTGAAGGTAAATGGTGAGTTAACTTTAATCCAGTATCCATTCAGGAGCACATTTTGGATTAGTATTGTAGCCTTTTTACTAAGGATGTGCATGTGACACCTGCTTTGTCTACAATTGCTGAGGTTATCCCTAATGTTGTGACGGAGGAGGATAATTTCAACCTTCAACGTGCTCCCTCTGAGGATGATGTGAAGGCCACGATCTTCGCAATGGATGCTAATAGCACTCCCAGGCCAGATGGGTTCACTGGGCTTTTTTTCCGCACTTATTGGGATGTTGTTAAAAAGAGGTTTGTGCAGCAGTAATTAGCTTCTTTAGCACTGACCGAATTTCAGGTGGGTGGAACTCTATTAACATGGTTCTTATTCGGAAGACCCCAGAAGCTGATGGCATTACGACTTTTCGCCCGATCGTTCTGAGTAACTTCATCTTCAAGGTTGTCACTAGGATTTGGCTGATCGCTTGTCTGTGATAGCTTCCCACATAATTTCTCCTAATCAATTTGGGTTCTTAAAAGGGTGATCTATTTCAGATTGTATGGCACTCGGATCAGAGAGGGTCAACCTGCTCAGCAAAAGGTGTTTTGGAGATAATATGGCTATGAAGATTGATATAAAAAAGGTTTTTGACACCCTTGACTGGGATTTTTTACTCACGATTTTGGAAGCTTTCGACTTCTCTAGTGGGTTTCGTCAGTGGCTGCAGGTCATCTTCAAATCGGCTAGGTTGTCTATTATTATGAATGAGGAGCCCTTGCTTGTAGCAGAGGGGTTCGGTAGGGGGACCCTTTATCACCACTGTTGTTCTGTTTAGGTAGTGATTTTCTCAGTCGCAAGCTACAAAGGCATATCTCTTCCTGCGAGATAACTCCTATTGCGAATCGCAAGGGTTCCTTCCTGGTTCACTTGCTTTATGCTGATGACATTCTCCTTTTTTTAAAGCTTCTTAACAGAATCTTAACTGTATTAGCAGGATCTTTGCCGAATATGGCGACTTGTCAGGACAGAAAGTGAGTTAGGACAAGTCTTGCATATATTTTGGCACACATATCTCCCCTAGGCGGAAAGCCACCATGACGGGTCGTGCTAGCATAAGATGTGGGACACTACCTTTTTTCTATCTTGGTGTTCCTCTTTTTTTGGGAGCCCCTCGACGAAAGTGGCTGCAATCTGTTGTGACAAGGCTTTCTCTAAACTTTCTCGCTGGAAAGGTAATTCTCTGTCTCAGGCAGGCCGTTTGGTTTTGATTCAATCGATTATTACGAGTTCTCTGCTACACTCTTTTTCTATATACAAATGGCTTATGGGTTTGCTTAAATATCTGGAGCGGCGGATTTGAAATTTTTTGTGGTTTGGCTCAATTGACAACCGTAAGGTCATTGCTCCTTTTTGGTGGCGGCGTTGTTTACCTTTAAAGGAAGAGGGTTTGGGTATCTGTCAACTTGGTATTTTGAATTAGGCCTTGCTTAGGAAGCTATGTTGGCGGGTCATGACCTTTGACGACATGTTTGGCACCTATGTCAGTGGCTGTTTTTTGCATCCCTTAGGAGAGCCTAGTTTTGCCTACGTTTCTTCATCAATTTGGAATGTTTTAAAATTGATTTACTCCCGAATATTTGAGGTTGTTTTGTGGTTAGTGGGTGCTGAAAGAACGAAGAGTTTTTGGTATGGAAAATGGATGAACCCGCCATTACTGCATCGCTTGCCATTGCGGGATCACACTCTCACTGACACAAATTCGGATTTTTCTTCCAATGGCTCTTGGAATATCCCTTGGCATTTTCAAATTGCATTCCCTCAGGTTGTGGATGAAATGTTTTAGGTAAAATTCCTTGCTAATGGTTCTACTGATTGCTGTGTTTGGAAACACTCTGTTGATGATTCAGTCAGTTTGAAGCTTCTTTATGAGTTTTGGCGACATAAGGGCCCTAATTTGTCATGGTACAAACTGCTTTAGGTGAGTCACATCTCTCCCTATCATTCATTAATTTGTTGGAAAGCTTTTACCAGGAAGGTTGCCACTGAAGATGAGTTGGTGCGAAAAGGCATACATATTGCTTCTCGTTCCCGACTCTGTGGGATGGCTTTAGAGACTTACCGCCATCTTTTTCTTTTGTGTTCTTTCGCTCAGGAGGTTTGGACAGCAGTAGGGGCGACCTTTACTTATCATTTTGGCTCCGACGACTCATTAGATAATTTTCACCACAAGGCTTTGCTTGCTCCTTTCAGTCCACAAGTTTCAGCTCTATGGTGTACTGCCTTGGTCATTGTTGTTTGGTTCATTTGGCGAACCATGAATTCTGCCATCTTTGAGGATTAGGTACCCGATCTTCACCTTTTCTTGAGGCAAGTTTGGCATTGTATTTCTGACTATAACAGTTTCAGAGCATGCTATATGTTCAACTCTCTTACTGAGCTGCAAGTGCTAAAAAGGTTTAGCATAGTTTACACTCCTAGGAAGGCTCCAAAAATTGTTTATGTTCAGTGGCAACATCTACCTCCCAACTGGGTGAAAGTAAATACGGATGGTTCTTTCTCGACCGGCTCTGGACGCTCAGGCATCGGAGGAGTGTTTTGCAATACACGTGGATTTACTCTTGGATGTTTTGCCTTTCCATCAAGTTCGGTTCTAGCTTTTGTGGCGGAACTCTGAGCTGCAATTTTCGCAATTCAAACAACATGGTGTTGAGCCAAGTTTGGTCTACATGAAAATTCTCTTTAAGTTTTGATGATTTAACAAAACAATTGAAAAAGTTAAGCTATGCATTTTGATAAAGATAAAGCAAATTTGACGTGTTCCAGAATGGATATAATGTGCGTAAACTATATACTATGCGCGTAGTACCTTGTACATCAAAAGACAGAATGGTTCAATCCTCTATTGTACTCATTATGTAAGATGGAATCGACGTAGTAAAGAGGAAAATGATTTAGGTGACATATTATGCGCGTAGATGAGTCTTGAATCCAAAGTAGAAATAAATATATGCGTAGAAGGAAAGAACTACATTCAGAAGAAGATTTTTACTATGCATGTAGTAAGAGATACTATGCGGGTAGACGGGTATGACAGGTTTTCAGCAAGCGGCAAATTTTGTTATGTTGTGTCAGACATTCAAAAAGGGAATATTTGCTGACAGATTAAATTACGTCAGAAGATCACGTTCTACGCATGTAGAACTTGTGTTATGCACGTAGAATTGGATGAGCTGGACTATGAGACAAATCTGCTACGCTCATCGGGAATTTCAAATTTGAATATTCCTTGAAACCATATGATGCAATCACGTGACAAATGAAAGATGAAATCTTGGATGTTCGTTTATGCCCGCAGAAGACAGTGCAATGCATGCAGAACTGAAGTATTACGGGCGTAGTACAATTGCTACAGAGGCAGTATATATTATATATTTTCTATATTTCTGCCGATACAATATCATGTGAAATTTTCTATACTATCTATACTAATAAAACTCTACTAATACTATACTAATAGAACTCTACTAATAGAATCTTACTCTATTTATTTTAGTATCTCATCAAAGTTGAATTTTTTTTAGAAGTTGATTGAAGAAGTTCTATTTGCTCAAACGACTTCCCTTTTTTTGTTTGTCCACTACTATTTATATGTACTTTATATGATGTATTAATTATATGACAGTTTTTGATTAAATCAAGCAGTGGATACTAGGTGTCATACTATGCAAGCAGAAGAGGGATCACATCACGTAATACTTTGATAGAAATGGACACTACGCACGCACTACGTATAATATGCGCGTAGTAAGGACTGAAGTCAGTAATTTTAATAAGTTGCAGCTGTCTCACAACTGATTGTTTGAGCCCCACAATGGTTATTTCTCATAGAGTAGTTATAAATAGACTTCATCAGTCCAGAGGAAAAATGAGAACATATTGAGAGTGTGCTCGAACTTTGCAAATTTCATTATTGACTTTCTTTCTCTAAGTGTTTCAAGTTCTTACACCACACCAAGCTTTTGTGTTGTTATTTGCTTTGAGAGTTGGTGTGAGAATATCATTATCGTTCTGTTAAACCTTGTGTAATCAAGTTTTGGTTGTAAAGCTTGTGGGTAGAATATGTTTGATTTTTTATTGCCTTTGAAAAACAAATGAGTGTTGGTTTTTTTGTTGAGCCAGTTAAAAACAAGGGATTGTAAATGTTTTCTTGTGAGCCTGAAAAACAAGAGGTTGTAACGGTTTGTCTTCACCCGCAAGTGAAGAAGAGTTAGTGGATTGAAATTCTCTAATTGAGGCTAGAGGAATTAACATAGGTCAAGGAGGACCAAACCACTATAAATTTTGGATTTATTTTCTTTATCCCTTACTTATTTTCATTTCAGTTTCTGAAGTTGTGTGTTGAATTGAGCTACTGATTTTTATTTTTAAAATATTACAAAAAATTTTAAAATTTTTTTATAATTAGCAAGAAATACAATTCACCCCCTTCTTGAATAACCATATTGGAATTATACACGGGACAAAGTTGACATCGTCTCTAGATTGAAAGTGATTCTATTTATGTGGTTTCCTTAATACGTACACGATCAGAGGTAGTCCCTTGGGAGCTTAGAGGTGTTTGGTCCAACTGTTTGTGCTACATGCAATTTATGCAGGTGGTTGTCACATATTTTCCGTGAGGGGAATCAGTTGGCAGACAAATTGGAAAACTATGGGAGGGGTACAAATCAGTCACATTGGTGGACTTCCGTCCCATCTTTCTACTCTATCTTCCTTTATGAAGATTTAAGTAGGAAAGAAAATTACAGATTTGTTAATTAGCTTCGACATGTGATGTAACCTTTCTCGGTAGTACTTTTTATGTAAACTTTTCTTTTCTTCTTAATAATGCACAGAGCATATGAGCATG
Organism: Flueggea neowawraea; assembly: GCA_948243855.1. NCBI lineage: Eukaryota > Viridiplantae > Streptophyta > Magnoliopsida > Malpighiales > Phyllanthaceae > Flueggea > Flueggea neowawraea. The sequence goes on along the minus strand of CAODLS010576586.1, from coordinate 5,485 downwards.
AAGAGGTTGTTACGATGATATTAATCTAGTTAGGATGATTTAATGCGGTCACTAATTCTTATTACTCTGACTTTTCTTAAAAAAAATACACACATTCTGTACAAAAAAATATCTAATTTATCATTCACAAAGGAATGTTTATGCAAATACACATAGTTTAAGAAACCATAACGTCTTGTTTGGTTGATGGTAGTATATAATTTTATAAGGTATGATATGGTTAAATTCTTATTTTTTTTTTATTTCTACTGGTGGTATGATATGGTTTTTTATGGTTTTCTATGATTTAAAAACCATAAATTTTAACAGATTTTATAAAATATGTAAATAGTAGTTTCCTATGGTTCCTCTGGTTTATAAAATTTACATCTTTAAAATATTCATAATATACAAAACCATATTATACATTAAATGAGGATATTTTAATCATTTTATCAATTTTTTCAGTCATATCATACTACCAAATGAAACAAAAATAGTTATTTAATCATACTATATTATATTATCTTTCTAAACACAATAAACAATAATTATAATACTATATTATCTAATATTATATTATATTTTATATTAATAAATTATATTATCAGTCATTCAAATAAAACCTAAATGTCATCTGCACGAATATTCATTTTCTATACCAAACTCTAAACTCGTTTCTTAAATTGATTTGATCATCAGAGTAGATAGAGGAAGCAATTCCTTTATGTCTATTCACTCGTCTCCGTAATAAAGTGAGTTCAGAGCTAAGCAACTGATAAGACTATGAGCCTAAAGTTGAATAGCTTCTAGCTAGTTAAGAAAATGAGTAGCTGGAAAAAAAGAAGATGAGTACCTTGTAACTAAGAAGCTAAGGATGAGCTAAGACTTCCGAACTTGGAACCTCAGAAACTAAGACCCTAAACCTGTCAAGACATAAGGATCGTGAGTGGAGAAATCGAAGACTCCAGAGTTTGAAGTGGTCCCAAACTACAAATGTCATTGTTGTAGTAAGACAAACAAATAGAACATATAATTATATTTAATTAGTGCTTAATTTTTGTTTGATATGAAATAATTAATTTGTAAAAAATTAGTTTTCGCAGGATTCAATATTTAAAATTGAAAACTTATATAAATTAATATTTGTTGTCACTCTTTTTGTTTTAATCAACCAAATTACCAAAATAAAAAAAAGCTTAATAACATAAAATAATATAAATTTTTCATTTTTATACTTGTGGGTCAATTTTTGAAAAATTACTCACTAACACGATTTTTTTTGTAATTGTAGCACTACTTACCAATTTCAATAAAAAAAAGTAAAAAAAATATATTAACAGGACATTAACAACGTGATAACATGATCATTAATGCCATATGACAGTCGTTTATGTCAGCAAAAAGCCAGCATTTTCATTTTTTTAACGGAATAAAAAATTACTTTCAGACGATTTTTTTCCAAAATGCGTAACTACTAATCACTTGATTAACTTTTGTCAATATTTATGCTATTTTCCTTGATTTCCTTTGCCAGACGATTAGAAAAATATGATCACAAAACAACAAAAAGGAATCCTCTTCAGCATATTCTGGAATATCTACCAACTATTCACATGTCTACCAAAATAAAACACCAATGAAAAATAAGAGAAAACACACAAGAAGCCCACCACTATGATCTCTCGCATAGATGAAGAGATCTTGACTGAAATCCTCAAAAGATTGCCTGTCAAATTTCTATTGCAGTTAAGGTGTGTATCAAAATCTTGGTATTCATTAATTAGTAATCCAGGTTTTATTTCCACACACACCAAACACACCCTTTTGAGCAAGAAAACCAACAATAAGCTCCTACTCAGGCACTAATCATGGACTAACAAGAAGGAGAAATACACAATCCATGTTGACTCCAATGAAGACACTTCATTTGGTGAGTACTATCAAGAACTTGCCTTTTCATTTAAGAGCTATTCTCAGTACTATGAGATTGTTGGTTCTTGTAATGGATTGCTTTGCCTATCTGATACTTACAGAATCAATTCACATACCATCATTCTATGGAACCCTACTATTAAAAAATCTGTAACTCTTCCAATTCCTCACATCACTCTTGATAGAATCTACATGTTTGTTCTCGGTTTCGGTTTGGATTCCAGAACTAATGATTACAAAGTTGTGAGGGTTGTTTATAAAATTGGTGATCATGGTTTCAAAGTACTTGTTGCACCAAAAGTTGAATTATATGAGTTAAGCATGAATTCTTGGAGGAACATTGATGTTAACGTCACTCCTAGATATGTTATATCTGAATTATCATTACAAGTGTTTTTAAATGGTTCAGTGCATTGGATAGGATATAATCCGAGTGAAGCAGGAAGTGACTTTAAAGATTTGAGTTTGGTTTTGTTTGATATGAGCAATGAAGGGTTTAAAGAAATGAAGTTACCTGAAAGTGTGGCATGTTTGTCTGTGTTGGACTTGTCTATAGGGATTTGTGGAGAAATGTTGTCTTTGATCCAATACAATCGTCACACAATTAGTCCTTGGATTCAATATGGAAGTTGCCACTTTTGGGTCATGAAAGAGTATGACATGATTGAGTCTTGGACTAAACAATATTGCATTGATCTACAAGGAGGTGTGAGGAAGGCATTGGGACCTAGAAAGGATGGAAATTTCTTTGTAGTTTCAAGTAGTGGAGAATTGGTTTTGTATGATCTTCAAAGCAAAAGAATTCATCATCTTGGCATCAAAGGAGTTGCTCACTCCTTTTTCTTGGATACTTATGTTGAGACTCTTGTTTTATTGAACGACCTTAGTGCTACATTGGAACAAAGAAATTAATGTAGGTTTTAATAGAGGTTAACCACTTTGAGATTTGAACAATAATAGTTTTTTTTTTTTTGTTTCTTACATTACAATTCAAGCTGTTGTAAAATTCAGTTAAAATGTTATAAGAAATTTAGATTTTTATTCATTGATTGATGAGTGATAACGATGACAAGTTGAATTGTGACCAATCGTTGAATGGATCTCTAATAATCTCAACTGTTGGATGAAATTTATCATTATTTGGACCTTAAAGTCAACTGTTAGATAGATGTTATAATTTCGAGAAATAGCGATATTTTTGCAAATATTTTTTAATGATATTTTTTTATAAAAAAATTGATTCAAGTTCTATAATATATTTTTTAATTAAGCTTAATTATTTGTATATATTTTTACAAATTTTACTTTATTTAATGATAATTTATTTGGTCTCCAAAAGACTGCAAATCTCTACAAAAGTCTACAAATGTCTATGACAGTCTCCAAATGTAATCATCAATGCATAAAATCAATCAAACTAAACGAAAACCAACTAAAATCAACCTTAACAATTTGAAAGTGTTTTTTTACATTGAACCATTAAGTCTCACAAAAAAATGAACAAACAAGTAAAAAGGACTAATATAAAAAAAATAGAGCTCAGGGGCACTTTTGTAAAATCTCACTGAAACTACAAGGACACAACAACCAACCCTAGCCGCCTAACAACCCTTGCCCTAGCCGCTGCCGCCACCCATCGACCCGCTTGCATTGTGAGCGACGTCGCCCTACAGAGAGCGAACGTGAAGAAGGACATAACAACGACGCGAAGAAAGAGATCGAGGAGGGGAGAGGCCAAAGTAGAGGATCGTGAAGGGAGGAACAAAGAGGCGGAAATCCAAAGCGAACGGCGGACGAAGGTGAAGATCCGTCGAGATCTAAACAAAAAGAGAATAAAGGCGACTAGGGAGACACGACTAACAAACAAAAATGAGAGAGAGAGGGAGAGAGAGAGAGAGAGAGAGAGATGGCAGGGAGAGGATGTGAAGGAGCGGTGAAAAGACGACTAGGATTTTGTGAGAGAAAGAGTGAGAGCAGATAGGGTGAGAGGAGGAGAGAAACGACCGAGAGTGTGGGAGAGGAGAGGAAGAGAGAGAAACGAGGAGAGAGATAAACAAAATTGAAAAATGAGTAACAAAATAATTTTTATTTGAGTGAATATGGCATTTTTAAGATCAGATTTCAAAAAATAGCATATGACAAAATTAAAACTATGAAAATGGCATTCACCTAATTACCAAACTTTGAATTCTATTTGTTAAAATCTGAATTTCATTTGAGACATGTGCCATAATTAACTAGTAAATTTATTATAGATAGATTTTTTAAAAGAGGCCAACGTGACATTTTTCTTTTTTAGTAGGAGTGTCATATAACAATTTTCTTTATTTATAGGAGAATGGGCAAGTTCTATACCAACAATAAAATGCCAACTTTGCAAAAGTAATATGCGACAGAAGCTATTTGCAAAAAATGCAAAGCAAGGAGGAAAGTTTATAGAAATACAAGTATCTTGGACCATGCGTGAGAATTTTCGCAGCTTATATCTAAAGAAGTATACAGATGGTATAGAAATGGTACATAATACCAAAAATGCATTTTTTTCTTAAAAAATGAAAAATATATTTTTTTTGAATGTGAATATGAAAAGCATACAATAAAATATAATTGTCAAAGAAAAATCGGCAATAGAAGAATGTGGAATCACAGAGCAATCACACAAGAACACAAGATTTACGTAGTTGAATCAATCCAATCTACGTCCACAGGCAGAAAACTTAGTAATTCTATTATTCAGAGTCAAAACAAGCAAAAGGCTTACAATATCGTTCCCAAGCCACCTATTTATAGTATACAATGAAACCCTAACCAAAATAGGCCACCAAAAATTCTAATACACGTATTAGAACCCTTTCTTAAGCAAAAATCACGTCCAGAATATGTTACACGACAAACAGGATAAGACGCGGACGAACCTTCAAGACACGGACATGGGAACTCAACCGTGTGTCGAGCATTGTATTACACGGTCTAGGACACGGCCATGTCTTAGGTCGTGTCCTGGACTGTCCCGCCAGGACTCCTCCGTTTCGTCTCCGCTTCGTCCCATTTCGACTTTGCTTCATCAACTATCAATCATGGTTTCAATCTTGACCAAGAAAATCGACTTCAACATTAACAATTCTCCACCTTGAAGTGAATTTTTTTCCTTACACAACTCATCCATATAATTACTCATCTGTCACACCACTCCGAAGAGTCTCAAGTCTTGCAACAACGAACCAAGTCCAACCTAGACTTGCCTCCACTAGCACTAGCTTTCCATCCACTCCTAACAACACACCACCCTGCATATTTTCCTGTGTCCTCCAGTGATGGCCTTTTTACATAACCAATACAATTAGCATGTTTTGGTGCACTTGTTGTTAACCCTCGTGAATCAACCTGATTGATCTTTTCCTGTTCCAAAGTCTCAATCACAAACTCTACCTGTTTTCCTGCAGAACTCACAACAGTCCTTAAATCATTAGCAATTACCGAATTGTCAATCAAGGTGTAAATGTCATTCCGCAATCTACCCTTCATCACAACCGAAGATCCTTAGCACACCCGAATTCCTCCACCTCTTCCA
>CAODLS010576585.1:0-10146 GCA_948243855.1 Flueggea neowawraea | reverse complement strand
CAAGTGTTTGCTATGTGTCCATTTTTACCACAACAAGTGCATGTTTTATCAATCAAGGTGCCTTGTCTAATGAAAACAATTTTGGAAGACTTTTTGGATGTAAAATAGTTATAACCTAAACCATGTTTGGACAGGGACTGCCTTTGAGATCCGAGAATTTTCTCAAGATTCTCTTTCCCTCGTGTGACCTTAAAAGCAATAGATGAAAATTTTTCAACTTCCTTTTTTAAGCTCAGATTTTCCTCAATCAAAGTACCTTTTTCTTTGTTTAAAGCTTCTAATTTTACATTCAAATCATTTGAACTTTTCTTTGATGCAATATATTTGGCACCGAGTTTTTGAAATTCTTCATGTAGTTCATCAAAGGCATCATATAATTCTTCAAAATTATAACTTTCATTTACTTCATTTTCTTCATCACTGGAGGATTTGCTTTCTTTTGCCATTAGGCATAGATTTTCCATTTTCTCTACTTCTTCATCTTCTTCTGAGCTGTTGTCATCACTATCACTTCAAGTGGCCTTTATCGCCTTTCCCTTCTTCTTTTTTGAAAACTTGGAATACTTCTTGGCAAGTGGATATTCTTGCTTTACATGGCCAGGTTTGTTACATATGTAACAGATAATTGAACTTTTGTTCTTCGAATCCTTCTTTTGATCTTTTCTAAAATCTCTTTTTGACTCTTGATCCTTTCATCTTTTCCAATGTTGGTTCTTTCTCATGAATCTTCTAAATCTTCTTGCATACATGGTCATTTCTTCATCACCACCGTTTTCTTCTTCCTCTTCTTCAAAATCTTCAACAATCTTATTTTAAGCCCATTCCTTTTCTTCCTTCATTCTGTGATTCTTGTTCCTCATCTTCATGTAGGCCTATTTCATGTGTGAGGAGTGAACCCAACAGTTCTTCCAAGGGTAGAGTATTGAGATCTTTTGCTTCTAGAATTGCATCTTTCTTTAATGCCCAAGATTTGGGCAGAGCTCTTAGAACTTTTCTCACAAGTTCTGAGTTGGAATAAGTTTTTCCAAAGCTTTTAGACCGTTCAAGATATCATTAAATTTATCGAACATCACTTGGATGTTTTCTCCCTCTTTCATATTGAACAATTCATATTTGTGAACTAACAACGACACCTTATTTTCTTTAACTTGAGATGTACCTTCATATGTAATCTCTAGTGTCCTCTAGATCTCATGTGCAATTGAGCATTGTTGAACTTTGTTAAACTGAGTTTTGCTTAATGTGCAGAATAGAATATGCATTGCCTTGTTGTTATAGCACACCATCTTCTTATCATAGTCAGTCCATTCTGATTTAGGCTTTTGACTTTCAGCTCCATCCATGGTTTTTTTTTGAATGTAAGGTCCAATTTCTACTGCATCCCAGATTTCTTCATTAAAACTTTTGACTCTAACAATTGTTCACAAATAATGAGGGTTGCCAAGACCCATCCTTTTTCCTTTTTCTTTTAACATACGATGTCTTATAGCTATGATATATGATATGACAACTTACCTTTTAATCTTATCCATGGTAATCAATATGAAACTTGACGTTACGAATTTGTTTAGGTTGATTATTATGGCTGCTAGTCTGCTACTACCCAAAAGAGTTTAACACTCTTCTTGGGCGTTCAAAGTGTTTGGGTTGTCGGATTCAATAGATAGCCCCAAGCTTCTTTATTTTTCCAGGGATTCAGGAAAACAGATGTAAATTATGGCATTAGTTTGCCATCCTATTTGTCGTTTAGGGACTCCTTATGTTAAATTGCACTTTTTGCTAGTTACTTTGCTTGTGCTTCTTGTTTTGAATCCCTTACTTTTGTTGTTGCTTCATCTTTTTCATCCTTTTAGAAAACAAAACCATTTTCATCCTTCCAATCATTTCAAATTCCCTTTTCTCTCCTTTCCTCTTCGCAGCGGGAGTGGAAAGTTCTATGAATTCCAATTTTTAGCTTTTATACTTGCTGAATGAGAGTAAAGATCAAACTGTGGAAAAAGAAGGTTTGAAATGTTCAAAATGTGCAGGCTGATGAATTCAAGTGCTATAGAGCAAGTCCTAGGAATTTCATGAAAAACTATATGGTTGTTGATTATTGTATGCATAATCTAGAAGCAGGCATCATACTAGCCTGGTTCAAGCTTCCAATACTGTGCTCCACATCAGGTCCGCAAAAGCAATTACATTCTTTTACAACCAGCAGTATTTCAATCTGCAAACAATTAATTTACAGATGAAATTTATTACATTTCAACATTATTCTTAATAATTAGCACATAAGCGAATTTAAGAAGACGACTAGATTTCTCTATATTTTTACCATGCATTTTGCACAATTATTAATCTATAATTTGTTTTTGGACAAAATTCATTGCGGTTCCTAAGGTTTGACCATATCTTTCGTGCGGTCCCTCCATTTTCAAAACCTTTCGTTCGTGTACCTAAATTTGTCGCCATTAGTCAAACATAACGGGCTGCGTCAAATTTTCTGACGTGGCATATGAGACCTACTAAGTTTAAAAATTTAATGACAAAAATAGCCTTATAATGTAACTTCTCATCTCTTTCATACATCAATCAATACACTCCTCATCACCACAAGAGCGATCATCGTAGTCATCACCACCCCTCACTGTCGTTGCCGCCACCAGAGCCCATAATAGTAGTCATCATTGACACCACCAACAAAACATCAACATCACTACCAATCTTGAACCAATCGTCAGTCATCACTGGCAAGCCTGAACCACCCCAAATCAACATCAAAGCAACAATCAACATCAGACAAATTGAAATTAAAAAAATCAAAAACTCTTTTTCTAGAAAAATCAAGAACTCTTCTGCCACCACAACCAACACTCTCTTCACCAAACCAACAGGCCAATTTCTTTCACCAACACAAAAAACTGACGACCTTCCCCACAACAAAACATCTTCCCAATTTGTGACCAAAACCGTCAGCCTCCTCCCAAAACCTCTCCTTTACCCATCTTCCTCCATCGCTTGTCTCACCTCCGCCACCACCACAAACGCTGCTCATCACCCATCTGCAACTGCCTCTAGCACCCACACTCCTCCTTGTTATTCTCCCCATCCTATCCAGAACTCAATCCTGCCAAAAACAAGTTACACAACTCCTAAACCACAAAAAAAAATCAACAAGCAAATTCACCAACAGCTACAACAATCAATTTTCTTCAGATTACCCATGGCTTAGCTCCATTTCAGCAGATTAATTCACTCGGCAATCAATTTTCCTTTGCAACCCAACTGCAAATTCAACTAGGATATCAAATTTGCTACTTATTTCTCCCAAAGAAAATTCTCCCAATCTCCGACGTTGACAAATTGGGCTCTCTTCTTAAGTCTGGCGAACTTTCCTACATCATCGGTGTTCCAAACTCCAAACGAGAACAAGCTCAGTCTCTCGGAATCCCACTCTCCATCGTCGATGACCACCCTCATATCGACCTAGCTATCAACGACGCCGACAAGATCGACCCTAAATTTAGTCAAGGGACATGGTGGCACTCTATTGAGGGAGAGGAGATAGAGATCGATAGAGAGAGAGCAGTGATGGAGAAACAGGGGAGAGCGGTGTGTGTGTGTGTGTGTGTGTGTGTGTGTGTGTGAGAGAGAGAGAGAGAGAGAGAGAGAGAGAAAGAGAGAGAGAGAGAGAGAGAAAGAGGGAGAGAGGAGAGATAAAAAAATCTGGAGAGGAAAAAAATCTAGTGAGAGAAGTTTTGAGTGGTTTTTGTAGTAAATTGGTTTTAAAATCGAGGGTATTTTTTTTTGTGTTCTCTGTTAAAAAACCAACGGAGTTATGAGCAATGGATCGGAATAAAGGGTTTTGAAAATAGAGGAACCGCACGAAAAATATAGTCAAACTTTAGAAATCGCGGTAGATTTTGCCCTTTGTTTTTATAATCTATCGTTCAACAATTATTTTGTCATATTTTTTTCCTGATATGAAAAATCCGAGAAGTGAAACTCGATGCGAGCAATTCAAGGTTTTTCTAATTACAGATTGTCGTTCCATTTAAGATTACTATCGTCAGGTGAAAAAGAAAAGGAGAAATCAAGGAAAAGTTGAAATAAGAAAATATTGATCTCAAGTCCAGCCTATGAGTGGGCTTTGCTTCTCATTTGCTTCTGTTAAAGAAAAAGATTAATTAGAAAATTTTTCAAATTAAACTTTCCCCGACATTTTTTATTTTGTGCCGCTATCCAGTTTTTTCTTTTTATTTATGGCAAAAATTTTACATTCAATGTAGTACATTCAATAGCAGCCTCATAACTCCATAGCCCTCTTTTCTTTCAAACTAACCTCTGCAACAAATATCAAAAAAAACCCAAGCCATAATAATCTGGCTGTCCCTGGCACAACAAATTTCAAATTCAATTAATAAAGCCACCACCACCATCAACTCCTCATTCCCAGCCTCCCTAATCACCGTCCCTTGCGAAACCTTCACCACCACATCCTCTCCTTTTGTCCTGTTTTGCATCGTCCAGAATTAATTGCCATAGCCAACAAAGCTTGGTTAAGGCATTTTATCAAACACGTAACGAGCTTTTGTCAATCAAAACAAAAGGCCGTATAATATTCTCTTTTTTTTCCGAAAATAGGGAGGTGGGGCGACCGGTAGATAGCATACCCCTGCTGGGCGTTACCATGCAGGCTTAAACCGAAAGGTACCCTTCCCGCTACGAAATGTTCCTTTGAGTCATAGCTGACACCGGGCACGGACTTGGGCCCGTACACGAGTGTGGTCACCGTAGCACCTCACCGAGGACAAGCGAGTCAGGCCTGAATAACCCAGCTCAACGCGACACGGACCCGAGTGACAACCGGATAAATCTGAACTTACGCCGCTCTCACGTATCGAAACCACGCTGCGAACAGAGGTCAGAGTACCCCGTTCCCCTCGGCCACCCCTCGGGGGGTGGCAATATAATATTCAATGCAAACCATTCCAACTAACCATAAATGTAATACAATGACATCTAATAAGACCAAAACAAACAAATCAGCAACAAAAACAAGTGTTATACCAAAAAACCTAGAAAATGAATACCTTTGTGGTTTGGCAATGAAACCCAAAAAGGGAAGAGCCATAATGGAGAAGAAACAAGGAGAAGTAGCTGAAGATGAAGATAGAGAGCTTAGAACCCATGCATTATACGCCGTCTATGTTCTCTGGGAACACTACAATTGCTGCCATTAAATTTTGAGACAACCTCTTTGTAAGGATTAGAGCTCTGGTCACATTTTAAGCCAATTTGTTTGACTTTGGATCTTTCAAGAGCGTAGGAAGTCTTCCTCAAGTTTGGCTGTGATTGAATCAAAGAGTCTGACCTCTGTCGAAATTTGAGAAGTGAAATCAAGAGGAGGAAGATTAAAGTGGTGGTGGGTTTGATTGAATTTTGGTCTGGTGGGTTGCTCTCCCTCTTATGGTTCTCCACGCTTAAATCAAAAGGAAGAGATGATAGGTTTTTGCGGTGATTGTGGTGGGGAGGATAGGAGGCATCGGTGAGGATTTTTGGGGATCTTAAGAAAGGCGGAGAGAGAGATATATGAGAGAGAAAGCAGAGAAGGAGAGGTAGAGAAAATTATAAAAAAGAAAAGAATAGAGAGAAAAGGTAAACTGGTCCTTAAAATTTAAGACTGTGTGACACATCAGTAAATATGATGTGGCATGTTAAAAAAATAAATGGAGTTAAGAGTAAAGAATTGAAACGACTAATTTAAAACCTGAGGGACCATAAAAGAAATATGGTCAAACCTCAAGCAGCGGTGAATTTTGCCCTATAAATTATACCTTCGGATTATGTCAACTTAAACACGTCCGATGTTTTATATGATAATGAAAATGTCTAAAACCAACTTGTTTCATAAGCTTCAGTCAGTAACGGAGGCAGAAAATTTTTTTATGGAGGGCACCATTTATATATAAATTTCTCTATATTATTAGTCACGTATAATTCAATTCAAACAAATCCAATTGGTAGAGATTTTCTTTGTGTACAAATATTTTTTAAAGATGAAATTTGAATGTCAAAGTAACAAAAAACCAAAGAAACATAGAATATTTCAGTACTCTCATTTATCCAATAAAGAGATTTGATAGTCCCAATTCTTTGACTTCTTGGCAAGAACAAACTAAAGACACGAACTTTAATTAGAATAGAAATTAACAGCAAATGATGGATACACATTAATTCATCAAATGGACGGAGCGGGGGCACGGGACCCTGCCCGCTCCGTCACTGGCTTTAGCCCAATAGGCAACTTCTTCATTCCTTTTTTTTCCATAGTTAATAATGCACCATCAACTGTTAGCAGCTTCAGTAATTTTTTTTGGGATCTAATGTGCTCCTTTTAGTGCACATCAAACCTAATAAGAAGAAATCAATAATTCTCCATATTTTAAAGAGCAGCAACTTGGCATAAGTAGAGAGCATATTTAATTATAAAAATTAAAAATAAAAATAGTTTTCAATGCACTATTTAAATCTACTCTTCGTGATTCTCATAAATCAAGTAATTCTAAATCTTTTTCTCTACTTTTATTTTATATTTCATATTTTTTCATTGTTGAAACAATCAATAGAAGTATATCATCGTAAATGACAACTAAAATAAAAGTGAGTGTAAATCCTTTGAAAATATAGTCAAACTCACTCTATTTTTTTTTTAAGTTTTGGAGATAGAGGGTGGAATAAAGAGTAGTAGTTATAAGCAATCGATTTCTCGGCCTCAACGCACCAGTTTCTCAAACTCTTAAGAGCAAGTTCAACCGTCTCTCTAAATTTGAGGAGACAAAAAAAATTATTTTATTTTTATTTGTGTGCTAAGTTTTTTTTCAAAATTTATATATAAGAGAGAAAATATATTAAAAAATAATTATTTTATTAATAAAATAAATAAATAGTATTTAAAAATAAATAGTGATGTCTTAATTTTATTAAGGTATTGTAGTTCTAAAAAATTGTTAATTAATTTATTAGTAAAATATTAAAAAATGAGTTAAATTATAATAAAAATAGAGTTAAATTTAAAATTTTAAAATAAATAATAAAATATTATATTATATTTTAAAAAAGAAAGTAGAGAGTTTGGTCAGAGATGTTCTAACAATCTCCAACTCCAATTTTTTATCATGTCGTACTGAAACTTGCTGTGATTCGCCTAAATGCTGAATCCTCACATTAACTAGCTTCTCCTGCTCCTTCCTCATGAATACCAATACTATTTGAAAACCGTTTGAATATCCAATTGAATACAGATTTTGAAAAATTTTTGAATACTATTTAAAAACTGATTAGATATAAGTTGAATAATTTGGCATTTGCCTTTCATTTTTCAATACATATTTTGCATATATCTCTCAATTTTTAATTATTTTTCGACAGAGATCCATTTGATTTTTAATATTTTATCTCATTTTTATAATATATTATTATGGAAGTCAATTGGTATTTTGATGATATTTAATTGGCTATGATATTCAATCGACTAAACACTACCTAAATAGTGATTAAATATCGATCAAATAATTTGGTATTCACTTTTTTTTTCTATACATATTTTGTATAAATTCATTGGTTTTCAATTATTTTTCAATTGATATCCAATTGATTTCAGTTTTTCATCTCATATTTATAAAATATTATTAGTGTATTGAACAGTATTTAGATAATATTTAACTGGTATGATAGTATTCAACTAATATTCAAATAGTATTTATATGGTATTTTTTTGTTAATTTTCTATTTCTATAATTTATATTTTTGATGTACGAAAAAAAATTGGAGCGATATGCATGCAAATAAAAAAATAAGGCCAAAATATTTACAATTTTTAAAAATTTTCACGGAAACCATGTAAGTGCCCCAATTCATGCACATCTATATCAATAAATGGATTAATCAACTATATTTTCAAACGCTTGGAAAATCACATCAATGGACTTCGTGGTATTGAAATGAAGGATTTGATGAGAATAATTAATTAAACCAAAAATAAGTTTATGTGAAAAAATCTGTTTTATAATTTTTTTCTAAAAAAATTGGAACTTTTTTATGTTTTCTGAATTTACAAATTTTTAAAAAATATTTTTGTACATTTGTTAATTTATTACTTTTAGAAAATGACTACTTTGTTTATCTTATCTAATAATCTATTGTGAGATAATTGTGCCCCATATTTGCACATGGTAAATGAACAAATTATCTAAAAAGTTATCCATTTCACTATTAAAAAGACTCCTATAACTGACTTACCGTCTTCATCATGAACATAATTATAACAACGTTTCAGCATGAGACTAGCAAAAACAGCTCACAAATCACAATTAATTTAAAATGAACTAAAGCAAATGTAAGTGAGGTGGATATGTTAAACTTAAATAAGAAGCAGTTGGTTGGTTCAATAAAAAAGAAAGAAGCAATTGGCAGACAAACATTCCATCCAAGAAGCCACTCACTCATTTTATGGCATGCATAAATAATCCCATTCAATTTCACCTCAGCCCTATATAAAATTTATTTAAGTGGTCAAACATCGTATTTAGTATCTATTCATTGATCATCAATATAATATAAATTATATTAGAAATAAAATAAAATAAAATAAAATAAAAACCAAGGCTTGTTTTTCTTTTATTATTTATGTGCATACCCTTAATTTATTCCCTTGTTTTCGGCTTAACGAGAGGGTGGTTTGCACGTATATGCAGTTGTGAACCTTAAAGACAAAAAAAAAAAAAATGGAGCCAACACCTTACAATTGTATTTGCCCAAATTCTTTGTATGTTACAATTGCTTCTTTTTTTTTATGTCATCTTTTGTAAATTTTTTGTTTCTATTTTGTTTGTTAGTACTTCAATGTAGATAATTATCATTTCTTTCTTTTTTTTTTTAATCAGTGTAGGCAATTATCCTCATAATAATTGAGTTTTTTTATTAAATTATTTGGTATCCAAATATTTTTATTATATTTGACTAATTTAGGTATAAATCAGAAAGAACTCTAGAACCCTGGAGCATTATTGACAAATGTACATAATTACTATTATTGGCCGAGTGTTTGTTAAAAAACTGATTGAAGTGTGCATTATTTTTTAAAATTGGAGTGTATATTTTGGCATGGACAAAAATTGTTTTTATAATTTTTACTTTTACATTTATTCATTCGATGAACTCATCTCAATTTATTACATAGATTAGTCTCAATTTTAAGATATATACAAGTAAAGCATTTTTTAAATAAAAAAAAAAAGAAATTACATATTAAGCTCATCTTTCTAATATGGGATTTTTTTTTCATAATTGCCTTATTTAGTTTTTTTCGTCGTTGCCTTATTTAGTTGAAGTACCTATGCTTATTAATATTTTGTACCACAATATTTACATTTTTTTATTACTTTTAGTACTCCTCATCCACATATTGTTTTTTAATAAATAAATTAAGGAAATAAATAAATAAATGATATGTTATTTTTACTTTTATATCTTTAATAATATAGAATTTTATTGAATATAAATAGTCTTCATCTATTAATAAGGGACAAAAATTGGAAAGTAGAACAAAAAAATCAAATTTATTTCAAAAGGTCAAAAAAAATTGGGATATCTTAAAAAAAATAGTAGACTTTTTTGGTGGGACGGAAAGAGTATAACTTTAATTTTGTGTTCTACTTTAACACAATAGTTCTGTTATCACTTTTAAGTTATCTGTAACCCACAGTCTTTGAAGATATTTTATGAGACGTCTGTTCAGTATTTTTATTATTATTTTATTAAAGTCTTCAGTTCTTAGCCTCTCAACTTTTTCATTCGTAACTTAGAGGCTACTATAAGAGTCTCGCGAGATGCCTACTTAGTTTTTCACTAAACACAATTTTATTTTAATCCTCCAACTTTTATTTACTACTTCATTTAATACTTTCTACCCCAAATTCATTAAAATAAAAATAGTTCATTCAAATAAAAATAATTCGTTAAAATAAAAATATTACATTAAAATAAAAATTACCAAAAGGATTATTTTGTAAAAAAAGAATTGGACGTAAAATTTTGAAAATTATCAAAATTGGAAAGTGCGGGTTGATATGGAAATGGAAAAAATGAAGCGGTGGGATA